>SKCR01002126.1:0-28023 GCA_019454045.1 Zanthoxylum bungeanum | reverse complement strand
AGCGGCAGTGAGAGTGGTCTTGCCGTGGTCGACGTGACCGATTGTCCCGATGTTGAGGTGGGGTTTCTTGCGTTCGAATTTGCCACGGGCGGCGCGGACGATGAAGGAGCGGCGGCGGCTGGCCGAAACTCCAACGGCGGCGGTGGTGAAGTGGGGGAGGAAAGAGGAGGAGAGGCGGGGTGGGGTTAATTTAGAACGGAAGTTAGAGGGTAAAGGGTTTGAAGGAGAGGCTGACGCATATGAGTATGCGAGTTTTGGGGAAGTGGAGGCTACTGCGGCCGCTGCTGAGGCTGAAATTGCCATTTTCTTATTGACTGCAGAGAAAATGTTTGTGTTTTTGTCACAGAGAAGGAGAAGGAGATTGAGGTTTTGGCATGTTATCTAATCCACTCTACCTTTAGACAAAACAGAGCCTCATATGAATTCTATCCACTTCTGCCTCATTTATTTTTGAACTATTTACCTCTTTGGAAAGTCCATGCAACACCAGTCAATTGTTGACACGTGTCTTATCTTGTTTCGGTCATCTAATTTGCCAACGAATGAGCAAGCACTAGAGATGAAGCACACAATTGACAATACAAAACAATTGAATCACATTCTCATTTCAACAATTCTGAAACAGCTAGACTTGACAGTATAAACCATATGTACATGTATCAGACCAAAATGCAGACAAACATGAACATGTAATTCATGTCTATAATATTACACACAAAAAATTACCAGAGTAAGGTCGCACCTCTGCAGCATTATATATTCGTGGAAAATAAAACTAGTAGTGCTTCCTAAGTGCACGGGACTCTCATGAGTACACGCTAAGTGAAAGTAGGTTCCTTCAGCAATCATGTTTATCTGGGCTAACTCTGCGGTGGTATCTTTCGGTCCTAATGTTAGCAACTATGAAGATCATACTAGGCATCTTTCTTAAGACATGTTTCACTTTATAATGTTCGGCTTCTCAACTCAAACTTCCCAACATTAACAGTATGAAAAATCTTTGAGCTTATGGAATATCAGCATCCAGTATATATACGATGTGTAAGAGAAAGGTACCATTTATTTCCCAGTTACAAATGAGCTTTGAAAACATTTATAACTTAGCAGTATGTCTCACACTCGCAATGCATCCTAACTGCGGGAATCTTCAGCTTACACATACCTAATATCTTTTGATGGATTTCTGGAGGGAGCTCCTTTAGAAAGTCTGATATAGCTAACTCGTGGTTCCTCTTTAACTCATCTAACTCCTTTTGCTGCTTCATCAACAGATATTCAAATTCCTCCACCACTTTCTTGACATCATCTGATTCAGCAGCCATCAATATTTCACATTTCTCTCCCAAATGGTGCATTGCACTGCCAAATTCCAAATTGGTGATTCTACTACCTTCTGTTTCACCAATACTACAAACACCATTCGACACATGCTCATCCTCCAGCTGTTCAAGAGAAGCAGCAGCCTTTGGACTGTCATCATCTCTGTAACTATCAGAAGTTCGTTCATTGTGTTCATTCATGCTGTAAGGGTTTGACATAGCAGGGTCGTCTTGAGAGTTTATACTCGTTTCCTTGGGTGAGTCGGACCAGAACTTATGACCTGATGGCAATACTTCCATTTGAAGACAACTGGGAGAACTGGTAAGCTCACTCGTCATTGCAGAAGCTTCATCCTTAGTTTTAGGAGAATAGCTGCTTAAATTTCCCACCGCCTCATGCAGACTATGTCCATAACTTTCCCTAGGTTCCCAGTCTGGAATATGAGACCTAACTTCTGACTCAATCATTGCAGCAATTGTCGAAACATCTTGATCTGTTAGGTTCAACTCTTCAACCATTTCACTGGCAACAGCAAATGCTGTATCTGCTTCAATATCAAAAGGAAAGTGGATATTGCGAAAGTGACCTGAACCATGGAAAAACTTTCAGTTGAAAATGGAATCAAATGAACAGCAACAGTCACACACATGCAGGAAGGAGAGAGAGAGAGAGAGAGAGAACCTGTGGAATCTGATATTCGTAGTTTCAGAAAAATCGTGTTAACATCCCTCCACTGACCTTGCACTGTAAAGTCTCTACCTATCTCAGCTGAAGAATCAGGAGCATTTTGTTCAATATATACCTGATGAGAAGTCTCAGCTGCAACAGCAATTAAATATATAAGGGAAAAGATAAATTGTCTTCAAGCATAGTAAGAGCTGTTGAACACCAAATTCACCTGAGTGATGAATTTTCATTCGTAAAGAATGGCCTACACTCTCATCTTCCTCTGGTAAGAGAAAAGGATCCCCCAAAAGTTCCTTGGCAGGCAACCGCTCGGAGACTTTTGAAATACATTTTTCTATGAATGCTTTAACTCCAGGATCTGCCACTTTTGCCAACGATGCTGGTTTAATTCCCTATAAAGGAAAAAGAGCCACAATGATGATAACGAGGCTACTTAACTACTTAAGACTTCAAGCTACAAGATTTCAAGGCTTTGAGCAATGATGGAAGAAAGATAAATGAGATAAAGATAGGAATTACTGATAAAGGTAACTCAAATTCAGATATTAACCCTTAACGTTTCATGATTTATTTTGATCTCGAGCCATGGTAAACTTTACAAGATTTCAAGGCTTTGAGCAATGATGGAATTTTTCTATACAGCAGAAATAACTAAAATTTTCAAATCATCATAACAATATCATCTTAGAAAAGCTGGTAGGGAAACTGAGCATCTAGATAAACCATATAGTCCTTTAGATTTCAGTGATTGTAAGTTTGTAACATTTCCATATCTCACACAGGGTTAAGTTACCTCTTCCATAAAGCATGCGTAATGGATGAACTGAACTAGTAGCAAATACACAAAACTTATAAAAGAGCCAGAGATCACAAATGACTTACTGATGTCACTTTCTTGAAAATTTGAGCAGCATTAGCACATTCAACATATGGGTACTCAAAAGTCACCAACTCAAGTAAGCACATGCCAAAGGCATAAATGTCCACAAGCTCATTGTATTCCTCCTCATATAGCTCTGGTGCCATAAACTCTGGTGTGCCTGCAATCAGAATATTAAAGTTACATTCAACTGAGCCTCCATTAGAGATATCATTCCAAAAATGCTACAAAAATACTAAAATTACCAATGACACTATGAGCCGAACGTGCCTGGTGAAGAATTGCAGCCAATCCCAAATCACCAATCTTCAACTCACCTTGATTCCCATTAACAAAAATATTGTCGCACTTCAGATCTCGATGAATAACCGGAGGGTCATGACTATGAAGATAAGAAAGGCCTTCTAAAATCTGCCTAGACCACTTCTTCAACGCCCTTAGATCAACTTTCTTATGTTTCTTTCGATACCTAAATATTAATCAAATATAAAAATCTAAGAAAGTCCGAGTGTAAAATAGTATAGCAAATCAACAAAACTTACTGTCTGAGTGTTCCAGAAGTGAAAATTTCGGTAATGAAGTTCATATGCTCATTTTTGGTATCAACCCACGAACTGTAAAATTTGATAATGTTCTTGTGTTTCAAAGTTTTAAGCAAATGAACTTCTGAATAGAGACGCTCCAAATCCTCTGAATTACGCAATAGATCAGCCACCTTAACCTGATTCCATGCTACTTCAATTCCTTCCAACTCATCAAATGCTCTATATCTAAATTCCAACAACTTGATCAAGGATACACAAAAACCAATCCCAAGTCTCTTCTTTATATATTGCACCCACCCCACCCAAAATCCTAAATTAAACTTATCACTTCAACCAGTGATTTCTCGCTTCCACGGCAAAGGTTAAGCTAACTAGATTATCGTTCGGGGATTCCCAAGTGCATATGTATTCATACGGAAAGAACTTGTTTCATTCAATATAAAATCAACATTAAAACAAAAGCACTGAAAAAAAGGATACACTTTCTTGAAAGCCCCTCTTCCTAAAACCTCTTTATACTGCAAAAAAATTTAAAAGTTCTCATCAAAATAACAAAACAAAAACAACCCATTAATCAAAGTGCCAATAAAAACAAACCCAATCTAACAAATACATATGATTAAAAAAAAAAAAAAAATGAAACAGACCCGACCGTATCGACCAGTGGGATCAATTTCAACGAACTCAGCATCAGAATCGTCCTGGTCTTGTTCCGACGTCGTATCCTGTAGCATTCTCGTCTTTTCACACACGCCTAAACAAAATGGACTCGAGTCTCGACTGATAGCACTTTTTTAAAGATTATTTTACTCCGAGTTTCTAATAAATAATGAAACAGATCCAATAAGCTTATAAAGAGTGATGCTGGTATCTTTTTCAAATTTAGACTTAATAAGATTGAGTTACGTTTCAAATTCAATTTTAACGCTAACGAGAATTTTATCGCACATATAATACTCGCGAAAAAAAAAATTAATAAAAATCTTGTGGATAAGGCTGTTTTAATTAGTGGAAAAAAATAATTAATATTTGTGATATGATTTGATTTGCAAAAGGTCTTATTGGCGCCAACAATTGAACGGCATGGACAGCCAACGTGGAATGGAACCCTCGCGCCAACCAATCAAGTGCGTGGGGACTGGAGTGGGCACTTTTATAAAGAAAGTTTATATATACTTTGAAGGAAGCACAGAATTAACAATTGTGCTGAGTTTTTTTTTATAAATTATGTAATTAAATCTTAATCTTGTTATTAATACATAAGTGATAGGAGATTATAAAATTAACACAGCTAAACTCGATACTAAATCCAAAATTTTCTAAGTATAAGGTCGATTTAGACTTTGTCAATTTCTTGTTGAGTCGCTAAGCTTTTTTTAGTAGAAAAATAACTACTGTATAAAGTATTTGACGTGTCAAACTTGTACTGGAAATGGCATATAAAGAAAACCTCTGAACTGTAGTTATAAAAATGAGATTGGAAAATAAAGGGAAGCTAGAACTTACTGGGAATTGCTTTCTCAGAAGAAAAGTTAGCTTTAGGTAGTTGAAAGGATGCAAAATTCTGATTTGCAATCATGAGAATTGGGGGATTTCAAGGCTTCCAGCTAATCAACCAATAACACGAGATACACATATTATTAGTATATGATATAGCTGACTTTGGCCACTAAAATAATTATTTTTTTCCTCATTATTCAATTGGAGCTTTCTACACTTCGAGAAGTTTAGATGCCTTTTGGAGATGTGGAAATGTGTTTCCACATTTTCATCAAGCTGCTATCACAGAAAATGCCACCCTGCATTTAGGGGTGGTAAAAAAAATCTAAAATCTCGATCGGAATTTAGGATTCCATATGGCTCGAAATGAGATTTGGTATGATTTTTCATCTCGATTATATAACCGGATTAGGATTTCAATCAAAATCGCCTTCAACGAATACACTTCGAGAAGTTTAGATGCCTTTTGGAGACGTGGAAATGTGTTTCCACATTTTCATCAAGCTGCTATCACAGAAAATGTCACCATGCCTGCATTTAGGGGTGGTAAAAAAAATCTAAAATCTCGATTAGAATTTAGGATTTCATATGACTCGGAATGGGATTCGGTATGATTTTTCATCTCGATTATGTAACCGGATTAGGATTTCAATCATAACAAGATTTATCACAAAATAAATTATTTTCAAGAACCAGAAATGACAACCATGAAAAATAAATGCTGTGAATTCTTTTTCAAACATGCTGATAGATACAAGTAAAATAAAGTGTCACTGTCAATTTGAATTTCATAGGCGTTGTATAGAACTGAACCTGCAAATTGTGGAACTCCACTTGAAGAAACAAAAAAAAGAACACAAATTCATCTCCATATCATTGCAAAGAAAGACTTTAAAGGGTAAATATTAATGAAGCCAGCAGACATTTTTTTTATTTTTTGGAATCGTTGGAACCCTGTCGCCAAACCAGTCCTTTCAGACTTAAGCAAACATGTCATACTCCAGTATAAACTTTATGTGTGTGAATAATTGGGACAAAATTTTACCACATCTGGAAGCTAGCTGTGATCTCTATTGAAGTTTGAAACTCCTCGCCCCTCCCAAATCCCAACAACCATCACAGCACAACAATTAAAAAAGATGCTACATTAAACCTTAATATAGAAAAGAAAGGGTAAAAACGGAAACACAAATAGTTTGTGAAATTTGACCAATGCAATACAACCCCACCATCTCTCTCAAGGAACTCACAGAAACCTTCTGCTCATGATAAAGCTTCTTATTTATTTCTAAGTGGATTCAGCCTGTCCCTCAGATAGTAAAGCTTGGCCCTCCTTACTTTCTTCTTATCCAGCACTTTTACCTCTGTTATATTAGGTGAGTACCTGTCATCCACCAAAAACTCATTCGGTCATTTCAGACACTGAACATCTTCTTCATATTGAAATAATAGGAAAGATGTGCAACTCCATACTTTTACTTAACTGGAATTGACTCTACACATACAAACACAAGAGAAATGTAACTAAATAGATCCAATGGGGAGTGAATTAAGAGATAAATACCCAGTGATGGAGCGAAAGGCAATATAAATGAGTACATCCGTATAACATCACATAGTTATCTTGACGCTTAGTTTTTGCTTAAGAGCACAAAGATGACCTGAACTTGGCAAATAAATAGAGACTTGCAAGGGTGGAAAAAAGATTAGACAACAGTACTTTCCATTCTAACAGGGGAATTTTTAAAATAATCCACCAATTAGTTTGTCCATTTTCACCAACCATTTTCTTATGGTAAATCCTTGTTTCATCGTAAAATAATACAAGACAATGCTAAATACTTTGGAATTACTGGATGGATACATGGTATTATGCTTTGTAGCAGAAATTTCAACTGTCCGAGAAGATAGATAACATAATCTCTCATTCTCTTGTTGCACAGAGTTTGGTTTCCTATCCCGATAAACATGCATCTTTGTTCAGAGTACATATGGTCATAGCATCATAATTAACGGAAGTCCTACCATTCATTTGGGTCAGCACATAGTTTAAAACTCCATCTGAGGCGCGTCTCGAGGCGCCGCCTCGCAACCATGGCGCGTCAAGGCTGTCGCCTCAAACCGAGTTTTCAATAGGACCGCCTCAAAGGCCTGAGGCAACCCGCCTCATGACTATACATGGCAAAAAAGCCCAAGCCCAAGCCCGGGCCGGGCTTCAAAATGAGGGCCCGACCTGGGCTTAAAATAAATAATTAAATATTTTTATTTATAAAATATATATATTTATATAATAAATTTTTTGTATTTATTTTTTTTTATAATAAAAAATCGGGCCCGGGCTGAGCCCGGCCTGGCTCGGGCCTAAAATTTTTTTGCCGGGCGACCCGTTGCCATGTATACTCATGACGCCTCGAGTCGAGATAGCTTGAGGCGGACGCCTCGACTCGAAAGCCCTAAAGTTACTATTTTTAAAAGAAAATAATATATATATATATATAAGGGAGCGGAAAGTAGGGACAAAGAGTCTCAACTTAAGCTTCTTTATAGACCAAAAAGTTACAAAAAAAATAATAATAATAATTTTGTTTCCTAATCAGTAATATGGCTAATCACGTTGACAGAGTAACTCGACCCCGATGCTTAGCCGAAAATGATAAAATAATTATTATCTCTAAAAATGATCAACATTTACTATTATATTTATTTATTTATTATAAATAAATTTATTTATGAATGAATTATATATGATGATGATTCTTTGGAGGATGACACTTCAGACACGCATTTCATGCTATTTGACACAAATGATAGCCTATTCAGAGATTAGCGATCATTTTATTTTGTTATATTTCATTTTTTTTAGTTTTGATGGATGCTTTTATGTATTAGTTGTTATGTATTTGTTGTAGATGATTTATTTTAAAGCTTTTAGTTTTTCTTTTGCCGTGTTCGGATTGAGACGGTTGCCCGCCTCACCTCACGCGTGAGACCGCCTCACACCGCCTACCGAAGTACCGAGTTTTCGAATCTTGGGTCAGAATGTAGAATCTCGTAAATATTATATATTAAAAAGATCCCCCATGTCAAATAGGTAAATATGATGGGTAAAATCCAAGTTTCATAAATTGAATGGCTGGAAACTGAATTACATTGTATAGCACTTCAAAGGAATTCAAACGGGGAACAGCCAGAAAAGCACTGTTTATTTGGTGGTGAAATAAATCAAATCTACCGGCATAGCGACGTTAGATCATACTCCCTGACAGATTCAATAAGAATGTGGTGACAGACATTTCTACTAGCCTGTTTTTCAGATGCTAAAACTTTTCCTCAAATATTTTACCCATATATTAAGGACAAAAAATTCCAATTAATCAAATAGTTCCTGATCAATTTTGTGCATAAAAATGCATGCTTAATTCTTAGAAGATAAGATTCTTTTAAATTTGTATAATCATGTTACCGATGAGCAATTTTACCACGTGTAGTTTCCAAGCTACTTAGGAAAGAGAAGAGAGAGAGAGACCAAAAGAACATGCATTGAGGGACTGTATATTGTGTATAAGAAAAAAAAATACAACTTTACTTACAGAGGAAAGAGAGATTCAACTGCAACCCCTGCTACCAGCCTCCTCAATCTAAATGTAGTATTTATACCAGCATTTCGCCTTGCTATGACAATACCCTTTAATGTTGAAACACGTCTCCTATTCTCAGGAATTACCTGTTCAGATCAAGGATCATAACAGACATAATACCAGCAATTCCATCAAATACAACAACCATCCTCCTCACTCTCCCCCAAAAAGGCAAAAACCAATATGAAATATATCCACAAAAACACATAGCATACCACTTTTAGTTGGACGATATAACCAGGCTTTATATCAGGCATCTCCCTCTTTGACTTCACTTCCTCCACCGCTTCCTTATCCAGAATCTGTTAAGTATAACATCAAATAATACCATAATAAGGAGCATAATTTGTGTTAATTTTGCATCAGTATTAGCAGCAAATAGCTACATGCCTGCATTATGTGCCTAGCAGTTTTATCAAGCCTCTTAAATTTGACGCGGGGAGCCACATTAAAAGCAGCTGTAGAATGAGCTTGTGAAACCGATTCAACAGAACTTCCCACCGTTGAAAAACACCTGCTGGAATAAAAACCAGCCCTACTACTTCTCCCATAATAGTTCAATGAAGCCAAAGATTCAGGTTGGGAGCCAACATCTGCCTGCTAAAGAACCTTCACAAGTGTCATGCAATTTTGTTTTTCCCTCAGGAACACATACTAATCAAAAGAATATTTACTATATTAATACACAACTATTAAAGCTTAATCTCATAACCACAATTATGATATAAAAACACACTCATTTTTTGGAAATCCCGCCAACAAACAATTGCTTAAGCGGAACAGGTAAAACCTTTGCTGCCCAAACTCTTACAATAAATGTATCTCTGGACTCGACAGCCAAGTCCGAAGCCCTTTCCACAAGCCACACCCCTTGGGGGCTAAAAACACACTCATTTGTGACACTTATTTTAGAAAATCCATGTTGTGCGTTCGATGAAACATAAAATCGAAAATAAACAGAGTAAAAGGGAAATGATAAACAAAGAAGTGCGACCTGAGAGCGAGAAACTAAGAAGTGGAGCGAGCGCGATAGGTAATTGTTCAGAGAATCGAATGAATGGCCGATTGATTTGGATGAAACGACTCCGTTTGGAAGTGAATTACCGATTGAGCTTCTAAAGGTATGCTTTTGAATTAAACGGATGCTCCCACGAAAAGACTGCATTTTTATTAAAATTGAAGCTGCATTTTACAAGAAAACAGTTACATTCTGTTTGGTTCCTGAGAAAATGTTACAAAATTAAATCAAATATATGAAACAAGAATCGGATTTGATTGCTTACACGATGAGCTTCGCTACGAGTAAAGATGGGTATTTTCCTCGTACAAATTCAAAACCCTGGAAGGGTTTTTTGATCGAATGTGCAAGGACTAAAATACCTCCACTGACAGCCTTCACGGCCCGGCCCATAAGCAATCATCTATTTATTTATTAAACAATTTTAAAACCCTATGGAACTTGTGTGACTAATTACACCACACTGTACTCTCAAGTCAAAAAAAAAAAACGAAAATATTATAATATTTTTTAAATTATCAAATTATAAAAGTATATATTTTTTCATTCGAAATTATAAAAGTGCATCATTTTCCACCCAAAATCCTACAAAAAATTATAAATTTTCCACTTTAAGAAAATATAAATTGATAGACTTTTGAAAATTCGAATTGAAAAATAATAAAGTAAAAAATGTTGTAATAATTTCGGATTTTTGTTATCTTTAAGATGGAAATGAGATTATTATTTTTTTTATAAAAAAAAAAAACCATATAATAAATATATCATCTCAGATTTGAACATGGAGCATCTTACTTCAACGGTAAGAGTTAAACCAACATTTCTTCTGTCTATTGTTGTAGGCACTATTCTAAAAGAATGACATGTTAGTCGATGTCTAGATATTTTGACTATATATATGAAATAGTTGCTAGGCGGTTCCAGTAGATCAGTATTCTAAAACGTGTCACCTAACCTAGTCGGCGATGGTAATCGCGCGGCTTAGTAGCCGATCGATTTCGTTATTAATTGGTCAACTAAGACTGCCACGAGCGGCAACCCTCTTTTTTTTAAGGGCGGTAATTTGGGTTATGATTCGTTTATTCGTTCGATTTGATTCGCTTTAAAGCGAATACATGTTTGGAAAAATGGATTTGTTTAATAAATTGGTCAATTCGATTCGATTCGTTTATTAAACGAATCGAATACGAATTTAAACTCATTGATTAATTTATTTATTTATGATTCGTTTTATTATATTCTTTTACTAGTTATTGTTAATTTTCAATTAAGATTCGAGAAATTATGGCTAATTATCATAGAAAAATAATATTGTCGATATTTGGAGAGCTATTTTTAGTAAATATGTTAATATTTCATATATATATATATATATATATATATATATATATAATTTATGAAAAATTAATGTAAATAAATTATGCTATTGAATAATAGCATGACTAAACGAAAATTCGTATTCGATTCATTTAGTAAACGAATTGAATACGAATCCTGATATTATGATTCGTTTAATAAACAAATCGAATACGAATCCATCATATTTTGATTCAATTCTTTTAAGATTCGATACAAATTCGATTCGTTCATTCGTTTTGCCCCCCCTAATTTTTTTACCTTCCAAAACAACGACTATCCACCAAAACGTAGCGTTTTAGGGGTGAAATAAATCCCCCAAAACACTGTGTTTTGGGTAGACCCGGCCAACTGTTCGGTTCGGTTCCCTTTTTAAAAAAAATAATGATTTTTTTTAAAAAAATAATAATAAAATGAGATTAAAAAAATTTATTTAATATTATTAATTTGAATTTATATTATATTAAATTAAAAAAAAAATTAAAGAGCTTGAACTTAAATTTTTACAAACTTAAGTTGTCTACGTATCCTCTATGGGTGAGAGGAATCAAAACTCACGTAGTTCCATTATATTTTTAAGATAGTTCCCCATTACAATTATTCAAACTCATTAATCATCATCATTATCAGTTTTTGTTGATCCTTCAGCTCTCGTTCCGCTTGCACATGCAGATGCATTGTCGAACAACTCTTTTAAGTCATCGGGGCATTTTCTTGTTGCCTCGGATTAGTTCGGGTTCAATCATCCACACATGATGTTGCTTCTAAAGTGCTTAGATGTAATGAAGACCGTCTCGCTTCCGAAATATTGACTCCTAAGCTAAAGTCTTGTTCAACCGTAACGGTGGAAACATATGCTGCCATTACTTCTTTAACAATAATTGATAAATCATTATAGATATTTTGATGTCGGTTCCACCATTTAAGTACTTGAAAACTTTTACGCACTACACTTTTAGCTATAAACGCAAAATTGGTAGATAGATAATTATCTAATTCCGAGTTGTTAGTTGTGTTATCCCTATGTTTTTTATTTCGTTGTTGTAGTAACCAACGATCACTTATGCTAAGTCTTGAACTAACTACGGGTTCACTACTAGATTGCCATAATGATTACAAGTTATATTCATTAACATAATCATTAAATAAATCTATTAAATCATTTTTTTTATCTATTATTTTTGTAACATTAATTTCATCAAATATTCCTAAATATATTTATAGTAAGTTTTTAAGACACTATTTAAACCTTCTATTTTAACTCTATGATAAAAAATTGTGACAATAAGATAAAGTAATATAATATTTTTAAAATAAATCAATCTTCTTCTCTTTATAACAACAATAGCTTCATTTAAAATAATATCATTATGATCAAAACTTTCAGCATGCTCATATACAGTACTACCAATATTCAAATTTTCAACAATAAATAAATTTATTGTAGGATAATAAACTTCGCTAAAAACATTTGTAGCATCATTAAAAATTTAAAAGTTCTAAAAAATTTCACAAATATCTCATTAACTATGAAAAAGTGTGATATGTTGAACATGTTGGGAAAAAAACTATATAATACATATTTGTATTGGAAAGCATGACTTAAAAGAAAATAAGTTAAATTCCAACGTGTTGGAACATCTCATGAAAATTTTTCGGCTTTAACACCATTTAATTACAAAGCTTGGCCAATTCTCTCATAACTTGATAATATGACCAAATACAATTAAATGCAATCTTAATATGATCAATGTAATGTGTTAAAAAAGTCAGACCATCTTGAACACATAAATTAAGGACATGTCATGTGCAACGAACATGAAAAAATCGACCCTCCAAATTTGGTTGGCATATTTTTTTTAAATTTCTAATTGATACGGTATTTGCAGATGCATTGTCAAAACTAATTGTTAAAATTTTACATGATAAACCAAATTCATCAAAAAATATTTTAATCATTCTATAAATATTTTGTGCAGTATGTTGCTCATCAAAAACGTCAAATAAGTCATTTTTTCATGTTTCATGATGAATCAGTCAATGCCAGTCACACTCATGCATGAATGTGTTTGCCAATGGTCACTCCAAATATCAGAACAAATAGGAAGACGACATTTAATATCTTTAAATATTTCATTTAAAATAATTTTACAATCTTTATATATTTAAAATTTTGACATTTTGTTGTATTTCTAGTCATTTTGCAGGCATCAAGATTTAAAGCATTTCGAACATAATTAGTAAAAAAAATAATTAACTAAAACTTAAAGAAAGATGTATCATACAAGTAAATTTGCCAAATTCTAAATTTATCAAATTCTCCTCTATTTTTAACATCAGAGTATTTAAATAAATCTAAAGAATTCGTACCTCTACAAGATGATGCGTACCTTCTCATTTGAGTTTGCGTTGTATCAAGTCCAATTTCAGCGGCATGATATCTATCCAAGTTACTGCTCTTGAACTTTTATTTTCAGTCTCAACTAAATGAGAATGAATTTTTAAAATATCGGAGGATCGAGACTTAACTTCTCTTCTCCGTGTACCGATACTAGGACCGCTCTCTTAGGTTGGCACATTGGACATGATGTTTTCAGATGAGCTTGACATTTTTTGTTAAAGAAATATTGAAGAATGAGAGAATTGAGAATGAGAGAATTGAGAATGAGAAATTGTAGATGAGAGAATTGATAATGAAAGAATGAAATAATTAAAGAAGTTGAGAGAATTGAGAATTGGTTTGTTGAAAAAATGAAGAATGACCATTATTTATATATTTTTGGATTATTTTTAAGATACCTAAAATGCATCTAAAATTAATCGTTTTATTAGTGTCATTAAAGATAATTTAGTAATTATATTTTCATATTTTTTTTTATTTTGGACATGAAGCCAAAAATCGATTCTGAAACCGTGAACGAATCTAATTTTGGAGTGTGTAAAAAAAAACGCAACCCTCCTCTCTTTCTTTCTCTCGTCTCTATGTTATGCTTCTGCTCCCTCTCTCTCGCTCAAACTGCTTCCAAGCGCTCTCTCTCTCACGCACGAGTCATGTTGAAGGTAAGGAAATGCTAATAATTTTTTTTTTTTAGTTCTCAACAAAATATGATAATAATTTGTAGAAATAATTTTACCTAAAATCCTAAATCTAATTGTTCAATATTTTACTAATTTTACCTAAAATCCTAGATCCAATTACTCACTTTAATTTTAAATTTGAGGGTTTATGATTGTTAATAATTATCAACTAATTAAATATTAGTAGTTACTTAATTAGTTAATTAATTTGATTAATGTTTTAAATTTTAGGATTTATGATAGTTAAATAGTTAATTGTTATTTGATAATAATTAATAACTAATTAACTGTTGGTAGTAGTTAATTACATAATTAATTCGTATGTTATTCATTTTTAGGATATTGCTTCTTCATCTGCAGCCTCTAATTCGGAGTTTCAATTTTGATGTTTGATATGGTGGTGGATTGAGTTTGAATTTTATATTTTATTACATTTTGATTGAATTTGCATGATTTCAATTATTTATGATGTTAGAAAATATTAGGTTTTAACTGTCTGCCGACTAATTTCCTAGACCCCGTTTAGGCGTCCAACTAGCACCTAGCGCTTTTAAAACACCGCAGTAGATTAAGCAGGTCTAGAAGTTATAGGCAGCTTAGGCGATTTTATGCGGTTCATGTGGGTTTAGGTGGCCGCCTAAACGATTTTAGACGAATTTATATTTTTTTCAATATTTTCCTAATTTTTTGATAAAAAACTAAAACCATCTAGGCGACATACGCATACCGCCTAGCTTTTTGCATTGGTTGTAGGTCATTTTGTTTAATTATTTTCAATAATTGCCCCAGTGGTGATACTCTGTCACGCCCTCTACACACTATATGTTGAGGATGTGAGTCAGGGATGGAGCCAGAAATAAAAATTTAAAAGACTAAATAATAAATAATAAAATAAAATAGTCGGGCATATTTTTAGTTTTAAGTGCTCTTCCCTCGGACGTGGATTCAATATTGTGCAATTGCAACATCTGTCTTGGAATACAACTAGAGAACACTCAGAGATTTAGACCATATCTACAACTATAACCATACAGTCCTCGTACCTTTTTTTCAATTGTCACACCGTAGATTCCTTTCCTACACTTCTTTGAATAAAAGTTACAAAGTAAAAACCAACCACATACAAGGTCCAACACATAAGGTTTCCATAAGATTTTTGGAAAGTACGCGGTTATATCATTCTTTTCTTTTACAAAGAAATTATTTTCGCGAATTCGAACTTGTGACCTTCATGTCACAATGAAGTAACCAACCACATACAAACTATTTTGAAAAAATCTCTGTAAAAAATGAAAATGTCATATTATAAAAAACAAACATTTTCATGCTTTCAATTAGCCCCACTTCATCTTCATGTGCTGCAATGCCATTGCTTCCGAGGACTATATATTTACCTAGAAACCTATACTCCAAAGCTGGTGAAATTTGTCATGGGAATCAAGTGTTTTAAGTATTTGTAGAAGCAAAACCGCCTTGGATTCAATAAAGTTGTCCTCTTCAAGTTAAAATTTTTAAATTCCAGATAAGATAAGTTAAGCTGTGCAATATTAAATAGATTTTGTGCTACACTCACTGCCATCTAGTGAGTAATTAAGATCTAATTCAGCTGGTGTGATTGAGTAACTAAGATCTAATTCAGCTCTCTCCAGCTCATTCTGCAATAAGTTTGGGCTCTGTCCTGTTACAAGTTCATTGAAATTGTTCAATATTTTTTGAAGAACCATGCATGATACTATTGGCATTCCTGCTTGTTTTTCCTCAAGTGAGAAGTTTTCTGATGATCCTGCAGCGGTAACCAGGTCTGGCCAGAGTGTTTTCATGTCAGTTTATAGAACAAAGATTGCTGATCAGTGCCGTCTGATCACAGTCACATGGTGCAAGAACTTGCTACTCCGTGGCCTATCAGTATCAGTAGAAGGAGAAGGTGGAGTCAGCCAATACATCTGCAAAGTTGAGTTGATCACAGTCACATGGTGCAAGAACTTGCTACCCCATGGCCTATATCTCAATTGAGTGCAAGAATAGAAGTGATGGTAATTCTTCAACTGAGGTTAAGACAAAACTGGAGATAATGATTGATGGGCATTTGGTGATTCATGGGAAACATCTTCAATGGAAATTTAGAGGTAAATGAATGTATTAATGTTGTTAGCAAATCAGGACTAGAAGTGTATTGGGATGTTCATGATTGGCTATTTAGTCATGGTTTAAGGCATGCTTTGTTTATTTTTAAACCAACTATGTCATCAAGCACATCTCTTTCTTCACTATCAACATCTTCCTCATCACTACCACCACCAGCTTACTACTCAGTTCTCTTCTTGATAGCTGCAAGCAACTTTCGGTGACTCCTTAATTTGTGGCAAAGAATCAGGAGCAGTTTGTGGAGTGCACTGTTCACTCGTTGAATTTTTGTGCCAAAGCTTTCCTATAAAATGAGGCATTCCAATGAGTTTATTTTTCATCCCAAAGTGTGAGAATTGTATAGAGAGTGTGTGTGAGGTTTTGTAAGTTTCTAGGTTTGTAAACTTAGTATTTATTCTTGAAAGTAATAAATACAATTCGGTTTTTCCTCAAACACTCCAAGAGTGATCAGTGATTCACAACAAGTGGTATCAGAGTTTTGGTTCTTCATTGGGATCGAAAAACCGAAGAACGAATTTCGGTTCGGAAAATTTGAGTTCCGGAAAAGTTGTCAAAAATTCATTTTGAGGGTACCATCAGCTAGTTCACGTCGATACGAGCACGATGGTATTTTCCGACAACAGAACCGACGTCCACAGACTCCGCACGTGCCGCACGCGCCTTCCAGTGAGCCACTCACGCGCCACCACGCGCAGCACGCGCTTCACGCGCTCCAGAGGTTGAAGACGACACACGTGGCCGCCACGTCAGCGCCCAGTTAGCGCCACGACAGCGGACACGTCAGTCGCCACGTCAGCGCCACATGTCCGCCACGTAAGCAAAACGGTCCCACATGCCACGTCAGCAGCCTGGTAAATTTCATTTAGCCCCCTGAAGTTTGGAAATTTATAATTTTGCCCCATAACTTTTAGGAATTTACAAATCAGCCTCTGTGTCGGATTTAGACCAACGAAGTGTCTATTCCACCATTTTCGACCGTTCCGGACACAACGGTGACCTCAGATTTGTGAAATTCAGCCCTGATTTTAAGCTATTTTCATTTTAAACTTTAAAAACTTAAAATGGAAATGAAGGATTCTCATTCTGGTGCAATGATTAAACTGACTGCCACTAATTACTCCCTCTTGAGACCTAGGATGATAGATTTTTTACATTGTAAAGATCTGTTTGATGTCATCGAGTTGAAGAGAGTGAAACCAGAGTCTGTTAATGAGTATGACTGGAATAAACTCAACAACAGAACTTTGGGTCAGATTAGACAGTGGATCGGCCATAATGTCTTCCACCATGTAGCACATGACACAGATGCTTATGAAATATGGAGGAAATTGGAAGACATGTTCCAGGCCAAAATAGCTCGGAATAAAGCCTTAATCATGAGGCGTTTGGTGAACCTGAAGCTGCGGAGTGGAACTTCCATTGCAGAACACACCAACGAGTTTCAAAGCCTGGTGAACCAATTGTCTGCAGTAGACATGCAACTGGCAGACGAAGTTCAAGCACTCTTGCTACTCGGTTCTCTTCCTGATAGCTGGGAGACTCTGGTGGTTACTCTCAGCAACTCAGCTCTAGGAGGCAAACTTACCATGCCTATGTTAAATGATGTCCTGTCAAATGAAGAAGCCAGAAGAAAAGATGTGGGCTCAGATCAAAGAGAAGCCTTTGTCTCGGAGCAGCGAGAAAGACAACAAGAAAAACATCAAGGTGGGAGGAGAGGCAGAAGCAAAAGCAGGGGCAGATCCAAGGATGAGAAAAAGACATACAAGTGCTTCCACTGTGGCATAAAAGGTCACTTAAAGAAAAATTGTCGGAAACTGCAACGGGAGCAGGGACAAGGCAATAATCAGCCGAAGAAGAATGACGCTGAGACACTAGTAGTTACTACGGTGGATGTAGCTATATGCTCCGGTCAGGAAGAAGCATGCCTTCACACCGCAACTCAGGATGTCGAGTGAGTGGTAGATACTGCAGCATCCTACCACGTCACTCCTCACAGGGATTTCTTCACAACATATAAAGCAGGAGACTTTGGAGCAGTGAAGATGGGGAATACCAGTTCTTATCAGATATAAGGAATTGGTGAAATACAGTTGCGGACAAATGCAAGGTATACAATAACCCTGAATGAGGTCAGACATGTTCCAGAACTTCGGCTCAACTTACTCTCGGGGGTAGCCCTTGACAAATAGGGTTATGCTAGCCACTTCAGCAAAGACACTTTGAGGATGATAAAAGGTGATATGGTCATCGCCCGATGACACATCTGTGGAACCTTGTACAACACTCATGTGAAGATTTGTACCGAAAGCCTAAATGTAGCTGAACCGGAGGCTTCTCAGAATCTGTGGCACCAGAGACTCGGTCACATGAGTGAAAGGGGGTTGTCTACCTTGACAAAGAATGATCTGATCACTGTCTCTAAAAATGATGTTCTAGATCCTTGCAATCACTGTCTATTCGGTAAGCAACACAGAGTCTCTTTCAATTTCTCTTCTACAAAGAAATTAGAGTTACTCAGTCTGGTGTACTCTGATGTATGTGGTCTCTTGGAGGTAAACTCACTAGGCGGTAACAAATATTTTCTGACTTTTACTGACGATATTTCTCGGAAAGTATGGGTGTATTTTCTGAAAACAAAGGATCAGGTCCTGGACTATTTCAAACGGTTTCATGTCATGGTCGAGCGTGAAACAGGGAAGAAACTGAAGTGCCTTCGCATAGACAATAGAGGCGAATACACTTCCAGGGAGTTCGATGCCTACTGCGGAAGCCACGACATTCGACACGAGAGGACTGTTCCACGCACCCCACAACACAATGGTGTCGCTGAAAGGATGAACCGTACCATTATGGAGAAAGTCAGAAGCATGATCAGTATGGCTAAGCTGCCAAAGCCATTCTGGGGAGAAGCTGTTCGTGCCGCCTGCTACCTGATCAACAGACCACCATCTGTACCCTTGATGATGGGGGTGCAAGATATACTAGAAGCAGAACCAGAGGAGGAATGAGGTGTTGAGCAGGGGGAGCTGCAGTCTGCTCCATCAGAGGCTTCAGGATCATCCACAGATCCTGATGACAATAGATAGCCAGAATCTCCAATACGAAGATCCGAGAGAGGTCGGATTCCATCAGCCAGATACTCAGGATCAGAATACATTCTGCTTATTGACGATGGGGAGCCAGAAACCTTCAATGAAGCGGTATCTCATAAGGACAAAGACAAATGGCTGCACGCAATGCAGGATGAGATGGAATCTCTGCAGAAAAACAACACTTATGAGATAGTCAAGCTCTCACATGGAATGAAGGCACTGAAGAACAAATGGGTGTTCAAGCTCAAGAAAGATGGCAGCGGAAAAGTGTTGAAACACAAAGCTCGGCTAGTTGTCAAAGGATTCCTCCAGAAAAAGGGAATTGACTTTGATGAGATCTTTTCACCAGTGGTAAAAATGGCTTCAATCTGAGTCATCCTAGGATTGGTAGCCAGATTGAACTTGGAGCTTGAACAGATGGATGTCAAAACAACATTTCTTCATGGTGATCTGAATAAAGAAATCTACATGGAGCAGCCAGAAGAATTCAAGGTTTCAGGTAAATAAAACCTTGTCTGCAAGCTGAAAAAGAGCTTGTACGGGCTCAAGCAAGCACCGAGGCAGTGGTACAAGAAGTTCGACTCATTCATGGTGGGTCAAGGCTACAAAAGAACTGCGGCATATCAGTGTGTATACATTCAGAGGTTTCCAGATGGAAATTTCGTTGCTCTTCTACTGTATGTAGATGACATGTTGATTGTTGGACAAGATTCAACGAAGATCAGCCAGCTGAAGAAAGAACTCTCCAACGCTTTCGACATGAAAGACTTAGGACCAGCTCAACAGATTTTGGGAATGGAGATTGTTCGTGACAGACAGAGCAAGAAGTTATGGCTTTCACATGAGAGGTATATTGAACGAGTAATCAGAAAGTTCGATATACAGAAAGCTAAACCAGTCAGCGTTCCGCTAGCGCACCATTTCAAATTGAGCAAGAGTTCGTGCCCCTCATCCAAGAAAGAGATAGAGGAAATGTCAGCAATATCATATTCTTCAGCTGTTGGAAGCCTAATGTATGCAATGGTATGTACCAGGCCAGATATTGCACACGCAGTGGGTGTAGTGAGCCGTTTTCTCTATAACCCTGGAAAGCAACACTGTGAGGCAGTCAAATGGATTCTCATATACCTCAAGGGTACAACGAAGTTTCGTGTGTGTTACGGGGGAGCTGATCCGATCTTGGAAGGCTATACAGATTCAGATATGGCGGGAGATCTTGATGGTAGGAAATCTACATCAGGATTCATCTACATTTTTGCAGGGGGAGCTGTATCATGGCAGTCAAGATTGCAGAGGTGTATTGCATTATCCACAACAGAGGCTGAATACATTGCCATAGCTGAGGCAGGGAAATAAATGTTGTGGCTAAAGCGGTTTCTCCAAGAGTTAGGGATCAAACAGACAGAATACAAGATACATTGTGACAGTCAGAGTGCTCTGGACTTGAGCAAGAACTCAATGTATTATGCCAGGACGAAACACATCGATATTCGCTATCACTGGATACGCGAGGTGATGGATCAACAACTGCCGAGACTAGTGAAGATCCATACAGATGAGAATCCAGCCGACATGTTAACGAAAGTGGTTACTCGAGACAAGCTAGAGTTATGCAGAGACATAGCCGGGATAGCTGTCAGATGATGATTGCTTCAGATGCAGCTGGAGGGGGAGAATTGTAGAGTTCAGCTTCTGCATGCACACAGAAGCTTCCTGCCATGGTTTCCAGCTGCAAGCAATGAAGAGATCAAGCCAAGCAACTTTCGGTGACTCCTTAATTTATGGCAAAGAATCAGGAGCAGTTTGTGGAGTGCACTGTTCACTCATTGAATTTTTGTGCCAAAGCTTTCCTATAAAAGGAGGCATTCCAGTGAGCTTATTTTTCATCCCAAAGTGTGAGAATTGTATAGAGAGTGTGTGTGAGGTTTTGTAAGTTTCTAGGTTTGTAAACTTAGTATTTATTCTTGAAAGTAATAAATACAATTCGGTTTTTCCTCAAACACTCCAAGAGTGATCGGTGATTCACAACATCTCTCACGTCCTTTCTCAAAGAATAGGCTTTTTATCTCTCTCACGAGCTTTTAAGAATGAAAATTGATAACCCTTACAAAAGTGCAATCAACCCTTTTATATAACAAAGAAAATAACACTGTTGTACCGTCCTCGTGACCTCAACCACGTGAGCCTGCCACTGTCGAAAGTAAACCTACTATCTGACACTTCATTAAACTCAAACTCTTTCTTGGAAAACTCCACACGCTACCTTTATGATGTCAGCCTGTATCCACTTGTTCACGCGGTGGCGTGTGTCAGAAGATAATGTCATATCAAGACTTTATAGATGGCTCAAGTCCCCAAGTCATGTTTGCACTTCTATACTCAGTCCCGATTAATGTTACCACGACCTGATCTAGTCCACCGGGTCCTGATCTTGTACACCCCGACCTGCCCCACCAGGTCGGGTGGTCGTAACAATATCCATCCCCTCCCGCCGAGCCACCGAGTAGGGTCGGACCCGAGGTCCTTGATCGCTCTGCTTCTCTACACACTTTTACCCATCGGGTCGGTAAGGAAATGAGGACCGACTCCGACCACTTTGCTGGGTCAGATGCCCTTGATTACTCTCTTCGGCCTCCGTATACTAAAATGGAAGTTTCCCTTTATGACTTCTCTAAGCTACTGGCGACCCTTAGGCTCAAAAATCTCCATCAACATGTTATTTTAAGAAATTTTCCTTTTTTCTTTTTGTTTAAATTTTTTTTTATCTACCAATATGTATATGATTGATGAATTTTCACACACATATACATGAAAAGTCACAGGTGTCATTGTCCGTACGAAAGCACCACAAAGAACTCGTATGAAATTTCCGTGTGGACATCCGCATGAGAGAATTACTGAGGGGGTGTGTGTATACACAGAGTAAAAGTTGATAAAACTTTTGAATTGCCTAGTGTCTGTCTATATCTAGCTAAACTATGCTGATGCATGTGCTGTGAAAGAGGATAGGTAAGAAGGGCTCTGATATGATGATGAAATTACTAACTGCAAACCCATTGCTTACTTGAACTGCACATGAATATAGATACGGTCCTATATGTTAAACTTTGATAGCCTTGCTATTGTCATAAATTCATATCATGTGCCATATTCTATTACAATCAAATTGTAAGTTTCTTTCAACTTGCACAGCTCATAAATGTCTAGCAATATAGTGGCATCCAAAATTATTGTTTGATACAAAAATAATAACAGAATGGTGATGGCAACAGTGGCCTTCTTTTAAATACCTTGTACTCCTATTTGAATCCTAATCCTCTTCATAACAATATTCTCTAGAACCAAAACTTATGAACAAGGATTTAGACTGCATAGCTTTTCACATACCAGATTCATTGTTTCATTGATGATCCATGAAATGGACAAATTTACACTAAGTTTCTTCATTTTGATCCAAAACCAAACCACTTTGCAAGGAAGAACTTATTCTTTCCACGATTAGGATCTGGGGATGCTTGCGCTGGTGGTTCTGCAGTGGCTTGTGCCGATACTGACTTAGGCTTAGCTGCAATGTTACATTGAAGATAAGGAAAGAAATCCATATGATCATAGACTAACACCAGCTGCAATTTGAAAAATGGTCAAAACAATAATAAAGAAGTGATGCATTACCTGGATTTGTTGACATTTTATTAGCTTTTGCATTTCCTGCATCCTTAGCATCTCTATTTGAATTTTGTATGACAGCTTTTTGGTGAGAGGTAGAACTAGACTTCCTCTGTGGAACCCTTTCCAATTTTGCTCCAGTTTCTTGGCCGTCTACAGCCAATAGGTAAGGAAAAAAAATATTCAATAATAAGAAGACTTGAAAGCATAGTGAGACAGATTTGATAATCTCTTAATGATACATAAAGGATGGTCCAGCGCACAAGACTTCCCATATTGTAGGTTCTATGGAGGATTCAATATATGCAGCCTTGCCCTTACATTTTGGTAATGAAAAAATATTTCCGCAACTTGAACTTGTGACCTCTCTAGATCACAAATAGAATAATCTCATCGTTACACTTATACCAAGGTTCACCCTCCTCTTAATGATACATAGTACAAGAAATTTATCCTAATTAATAACTTACTCTCATTTGGTGGCTTCCCATAGTTGTGACTCATGGCTTCCAAAAATGCGCTATCTTTTCTATCTTGCATCACTAACAAAGAAAAAATTGAGATACCTTGAAACATGACACATGAAAAAGAAACATTTTTCCACTAGTGGTACTGTGGTAACAAGAAGCTAAAGAGGGCATACATTGATCAAAAAGATTATTTCTGTAATTTGGACTTGAGCCAACTAACAGTAACTGAACTGCCTCTGCATCTCTTGACATATCCAACGAAGAAGATGAATCCAAATTCTGAGTGTCTAATAGGATACTTGCAAGCTGAGGTACAGGAAACCATTAGATTCTTGAACAAGTAGAAGCCTGTACTCAAAATTATTGATTACAAGATGGTTGATGTGATGAATGTACCAAAATTTTCTTCAACATTGGTGATTGAAGTAAATCATACGCGTCTTCGCAGTAATTATCTGTAACCATGGTGCATTGAGACCCAACCTGTAAAAGCAACAAGAGCCACAATGAAGGATTATAGAGCACTGGTAAAATTTACCCTAAAATTTAAGAGTATTTGCAACTAATATCATGTAACACCAATACCTCAGAAATTTTTCTGAGGACATCTTGACCAACAACAAGAATGCTCAAGTGTCCAGTCATCATTAGAATCTCCAAATCCACCTGATAAGAAATGGTGGAAATTAACATAATTTAGAAATTGAAACAACAATTAAAACACAGAGATATAATTGAATTAATCACCTCATCAGCAAAGAGCAATGAGGTAGCATCAAGGCCAACATGATGAAATAGCCAAGCAACCTGCAAATGCTTCCACATTTTAGCTCTCTTCACATTCATCACAGGCACTACCACGTATCCATCACCTTGCCCCTTGTTGTTCTTCCTCCTCCTATTCTCCAACAACCATGCATAGCATATTGCTGCCACCATCGAACTTGTACCTGCACTACCCCCATATATTAGTCACTATTAATTAAAAGATCATATATTGTAATAGTCGGGTCCGCTAACCAAGTAGATATTGTCCATTTTGAACATATAACTCGTCACAATTTTGTTATTTGGCTTTACAACCCAAAATACATAGAAACTCGTAATTTATGAATTAGTACAAGATCCTCCTCACTATCAATGTGAGTATTACAATCTCTCTCTTGAAGACCTTGTGTCCTCATAAAGGTACTATTATAAACATATTAATCCAAATATCTAATCGAGAGTCGGGTCTAATACTATTTGTAATGACCTGAACCTACCAACCAAATAGATATTATTTGCCTTAAACACACCGTCTATCACGATTTTATTATTAGGCTTTACAAACCAAAAATCGTCCTCTTCTAAATTAGAGAAATACATAGCTTATAAACTAGTACATGATCCTACTGGCTAACCATGTGAGATAATATGTATATAATTTGGATTTTATCAAAATTGTCAATATAATTTCACTTAACTGTTTGAAGCTGCAGGAAGGATGATCTTGGCCTTAGAATCAACCGCCCCACATGATATCTTCTCAATCATGATTCTCTGCTCTTTAAGGAACTCATTAAGGCCAATGTCTCTGCTTCCATCTTCTTCCTGAGGCCGCCCATTTGCAATGTTACTGCTCTTTACTGCAACTTTCTCGACGGAGCACGTGGACTTTGTAATAAACCTTTTCTGAGCTGACTCCACTAGACTCTTGGGCGGCGAAAGCGGCTGATTCAACGGCGTCGGCGACGAACACGACGATGAAGACAACGTTCTCTTATGTGCAGTCTCAATTATAAGGTTTTTTGGCGGGGAAAGTAGTTGGGTTGTTGAGTCAGGTACTGCAGTTGTAGTTGTTCTGAAAGTTCGGCGGGAATTGACTGGGATTCCCTGTGACTGAGGTGCAGGATTCTCTGTTTGAAAACGGGACCTTCTGTGGGTTGACTTTCGAGGTGGCAGAATGGGAGCCGTTGGATCTGAGGAAGGAGTTGGGGAAGTGGGAGAGGATGGTGCAGAAGCAGAAGAAGAAATATCAGATGGTTTGAGGAAATTGGATAACCATTTGTGGACTGCATCCGCAGGGGATTGGTCTACTGAGACTGTTGTTAATGTATCTTGAGAAACTGATTTGTTTCGAGTATGTTTTATAGATTTGCTCAAAATTTCTCCACTGAATCCTTCCAATGACCTTTGCCTGGAGCATAGAGAAAAAAACAAATCTAGTGAGACTGTTGGTAACTTATAAGTTAATTTATATTTTCAATCAATATTCTTTGCTGACCTTCTGGCGGACCTAGAAAGAGGGTCTTTCCGGTCAAGTGAAGCCACGGATAGCCTAGGCTGCGCCGCGGCAAACCTTGGGGACCCGACAAGTCTAGGAGGAGTCTCACAGCGAGTAGGAGATGAGGCCACCATACGCTTTGCTTCTAGAAGCCACTCTTGTGTTAGCCTGCTGCTATTACTTCTAGTGCTATCATCAAAATCAACATCATCATTATCATCCTCGTCGTCCATCAAACGACCACCAGTCAAGTTGTACTCCTTCTTGTCCTTATCAGTCACAGTCCCAAAGAACATATCGTTCATGAAATCAGTAAGGTCTGGTCCATTGTTTTCTGTTTTACGAACTATTTGTTTCTGAAGGGTTACGGATCCTTTGCTGAACATTTTATCCATGGGAATTTTGAAGTTTCAGTTGAGGGAAGAATTAGATTATATGAATGATATAGTTTATGGATACGCATTGGTAGTATCAGTAAGATTGTAAAGAGACAATGGAAGAATGTTGGCCGGCGTTTGGTGTTTGTCTTTTTCTTTGTTGCTTTTAGATGTTACTTTGATTATTTGTCTTTTATCAATGCAACTATAAATTGTTCGAATTAATCACAATGTAATGCGGCAGCTTGGTATTTGTATTGTACAGTCCTCTTGCTGGAAAATCTACCATGTAACGGCATAATCAAGTCACCCATCTAATTCAGGGATGTGTTTCTTATAAGAATCTCGGACAGTCCAGGATTTTACCTGCTACACTTAAGTCTGGGTCGGATGATTTAGCGGCTAAGTTTTTTTTTTTAAAAAAAAAAAAAAATTGGCAATAAGCTATCACATATAGAGATATAGGGATAACAACGGGCAGGATATGATACGGAGATATCAATACATGTATCCAGCCCTTTTTATTATTGGGTATGAAAATTGACTTCTTACCCGCCCCTAATGTATAGGGTTTCCATTCGAGTCTCTTTTATACGAGGATTTTACCTCTATTTGAACATATATATCAATACCCGTATTTGACCCGTCTAATCAATAAGTATAGAAAATTATCTCTTTATCCACTCTAAATACCGAGCCTCCGCTTGCCCCTATCTCCAATGGGAATTTTGTCATCCCTAAATAGAGATAGGTACCCCTTCAAAAATTTGTTAAAATATGTAATATAAATTAAATAAAATTCTAATTTATTAATGAGATAATTTTACTTTATTCCGTTTATAATGAATAGTATTTATCATTTTTTTTTTTGAAAAAAAAATTGACAATTAAATTAATGTTTTAACTACTGTACTGCAATAAACCAAACATATCTTCATGAATTAATAGGATGAAACTGTGTTCTTTGAATTTCATCCGATGGGTAATTTTTTTGTGGCATGCCGTAATTGATTGACTCATTGACAAATTGACCGAGTCAAAACACTTAACTCCACCACCCCTTCGCCGTTGACACCATGTCCTCCATTTTGTATCCGGCAGCCGTTAATCACTATGTACACACTACACACTCATTAATAAATATTTCATTTCTCTCGTGACCACCAAAACAAAAATGTAAAAGCAATTTTTCTATATCTATCAAGGGATCTCATTGAGCGTGATTTGGTGGTGTATAATTCGGTATCTCATTTTGAGGTCTTTATTTCGAATACGTTTCTTATAAGATCCTGAGACAGTCGGGCATTTTACCTGCTCCGTTTAAGCTCGGAAGAAATAATTTGTCGGCAGGGTTTCCAACCATTCCCAACAAATAAAAACAAAAATATCCATCAAGGGGTCCACGTATATGTAGGTTGGCAATTAGACCCAGTTTTGACGGGCTGGGCCGAATTTATAAACTTCAAGGGTTGAGTCTCGTTATTATTTAAGGCCTTCGCCTACGCCCTTACACACAGAGGCAAGCTTAAGTACGACAGGCCCAGGCCTTTTTTACCAAATTTACAATAAAACCACCTGGTTGAGTGGCCGGCGTTCTTTGGGAGTATATTTATGGGTTAGGTTTGTTGGATGTGTGTACGATTTTTACCCCTTTTTTTTCGTTGAAAGTTGTAGCAAGTATGTAAAAATACAAAGTGTCGGAGTAATTGAAGTGCACGTAAGTTGGTTCAAAAATCTTGATTATCAAAAAAAAAAATTATGTAAAAATACGAGGGTGTTTTAAAAAACATATCTATTTTAGTAATTATATTTAAACAAGAAAATGTAATTCAATAAAAATTATGATAACGGGCTAATGAGATGAAGAGAGAGGATTGTGTTGACGGCTGATTTTGGTCTCAGGGTAATATTGGAATATCACTCCCGAAGAAATCCTCCCTCAATAGTGAATCTTATATTCTTATGGGGTAAGGAGATAAGTTATC
>SKCR01002125.1:0-29959 GCA_019454045.1 Zanthoxylum bungeanum | reverse complement strand
GGAGCTTGAAGTCTTCTTCTTCCTCTTGGCCGAATCCTCCATCACTTGGAGCTTCTACCATTTGATCTTCTACTTCATCACAAGGCATTGTAAGTATGATTCCGCCATACTTCATGTTTAAATATATATTCTTTATAGTATTTCACATGCTTAATCTTTGTTTGGGACATATTATAGAAACCTACACAAAGGTGTTATGGGAAACTCATCTTAGAGTTTGGAAGGATCAAACATTGCTTGGAGCTTCTCTTTTCTTTGGCCGAATCCTTCACTGCACAAAGGAGAAAGTTTTGTTTCATCAAACGCATCCACATTCCGATCTTTGTGAGTATGATTCCGCCATACTTCAATATTGTTCATTCTCTATATATTTTGCTTGTTTCTTTTGATCTTGGGACATGGATTAGATTCCAACATATTCGCCACCACGGTCCGACCGTAATGTCTTTATACTCTTGCCTGTCTTTTTTTCAACTTCGTGTCAAAACTCTTTGAATTTCTCAAAAGTTTCCGACTGTGTCTATAAGATACAATAACCATAACGCGATGCATCATCCGTAAAGGTTACGAATATTCAATCCACCTCTAGCCTGGCTAGACATGGGCCCACATACGTCACTATGAACGATGGCTAACAGTTCAGTGGCGCGTTCACCCTTACCGCTAAAAGGTGATTTAGGCATTTTGCCTAATAAGCAAGATTCGCAGACTCATATGAATTTTGATCAAATCCGTCCAAGTACCCACTCTTCGAAAGTATGGATATGCGAGTCTTGTTTATGTGTCCCAGACGACAATGCCACATATAAGTTTAATATTTGTTACTCGTTTTGAGCCTTTTGTTTGTTACATTATATGTTTGAGATTGATTTATATTCAAAATATAAAGACCATTATTAGCATCGGCAGAACATATCTCAAAATCATCTTTATAAAAAAAACACCCAGTGTTTTGGAATACAAAAGTGTACCCGCATTGGGTCAAATAAGATACAAAGATAATATTCTTAGTCAAACTAGGTACATAATAACAATATGAAAGTTTAAGTACATGCCCCGAAGGCAGTTCTAAAACAAAAGTGCCAACGGCCAAAATGGCGACTGGTGCCCCATTTCCGACACGTAAATCAATCTCCCATGAGGTCAGTCTCCTGCTAATCTGCAGATCCTGCACATCAGTACATATGTGAGTACCACAACCAGAATCAAAAATCCAATTTTTAAAACTAGAAGTAGTCATGTTTATTTCAATAACAAACATACCTGAAGCCGGTACCTTGCCCGCTTTAATCTGCTTCTGGAGCGCCTTGTACTCGCGGCAGTCACGCTTCCAGTGACCCCGCTTACCGCACTGGAGGCAAACATTATAAGATTTGGCCTTGCCCTTTCTTTTATGCTTCTTCTTCTTCACACCTCCGGTCGCCTTGAGCCCAACCCTCGGTGTCTGAGATGTCGAAGCAAAGTGCGTCTCGCGCTTGTTGCCCTTAAGCAGCTCTTTCTCCTGGCTTCCTTGAGAACTGACAATAAGTCTCCAAGAGTATCATAGTGTTCATCAAATTATAGTTAATGATGAACTGTCTCCAAGTCGGGGAGAATTACAGGACCATATCTATGGTAATCTTAGCCTCAAGACTATCCCCATCTCAGCCGCTTATCTATATCAGCATCATCTATGCCACATGGGACTCAACAGACATGCCTTCTGACAAACGTGAACAGAAGAGCTTCTTACTAACTCATATCTCCGCGACTACGGTTAGATCGGTGAAGATCTTGCAACCTCGCCAACATTTTATAGGGATCCAAGTCCATGTTCTGTCGACAAAATTCTGAGTCATAGAAGTAAGCATAATAGACTGAGCAGTATCGCAATCATCGCTGTGAGTCTTCCAAAGCTCCAGCTCAAGTAGCTCATCAGGTTTGGGCTTAGGCCCAAGAGGTCTCTGTATAGTATATAGCAGCCTCTCGGCTCCAAGGACTATCCTTAGATTCATTTCCCAATCGGCAAAGTTCGTGCCCTTGAAGACATTTTCGCCCATGATAATATCTCAGACATTTCCCTTTCCAGTCATCTTGACTACGATAGTCTAACTATCTAGTTAACGATATTTGGGTACAGTCTAACTGTTACAAGAAAAATAACATTGTATTAGTCCAACTAATAAAATAATTTTGACGAAATAATTTGAAAACACGTAAAGCTAAGTATCTGAATGAAATTGAAAATTCAATACTAGCCTCCCACTATTTTTCGGCGAGTCTCTGACCCTCTGTCGAGTACTCGGGAAACCTAGTTTCCTAGTGGGCTAGGATCCCGTTAAATAACACACAACCTTGACTTTGGCCAACAAGCTATATGATATTTAACTAGGTAGATCTCTAAGATCAATTGGATCTCATCCAATTCCTAGATCCGGTAGGTGGACATCCAAGTCCGAAACATATATACAATATATAAGCCAATATATCCAATATATTTTCCTAACCTTTTTCCTCTGAATTAACTAAGCCTTGGCTTTGGCATAACAAGCTTAATGATTCCAGTTAAGCGGGACCCATTGACATGGAAAGCTTCATAATCAATGTCGATGGACAAGAAGTGATCTTGACTTTGGCCAACAAATCACGACTTGGACAAGACACCGATATGGAACAAAACTCTCATGATTCAAACACATCCGCAATTGACAAAGGTCTTGACTTTGGCCAACAAACCAATGCCAACTTTGGATCTTGAGTAAGAATCACTCAACGAAAGGAAAAAAAGCTTAATATGTTTTGAGTATTTTTCGAGTAAATTGGCAACCAATTTATTATCTTTGTTAAGGTCTCATCATACACCCTTAAGCATGCTTCTAAAACATCATAAGGCTCAAAAAGTAATTATAATGATATGCGGATGGATATGTCACAAATTGTTCCTATAACAAATCACTCCCTTTCCTCTCCCCGGCTAGAACTATTCTACTTCTACCCAATAACATAATACAATAAAGAAACTCATTTACATTGAGGGGAATTGGTGAGAAGAGAAATACAAAGAATAAGGAGATAAAAGGCTGGACATGCAGGTCCAATTTAATAAATTCTAAATTTATTACAATTTCCAAAATTGCCCTCGCCCTTCTAATATCCATCCGATATACATTATTCATTCAACACATTCATGTATTCATACAAAGCATGTTATTCAATCAATCTAATCCAATTAATTAATCTTTGATTAATGACCATCCAATGTTCAAACAACGATTTGATTTGCGCGAGTCCAACTCGTTTAAGAATAAATACTTAAAGTACATATTCTTGAATTATATTGAACTACAACTTTAAATCCAATTTATTTGTATTCAATACTAATTCCAGTTTATTCCAAATTAAATAATTACACTTATTTATTTGCCTTAAAGACTTGGATTCCAAATCCAATCTTAATGGGTCTCAAAGCCCAATAACATCCAATGTCATTTTAATTAAAGTCCAATGGGCTTTTAATTGATTCTTAAGGCATGGGCTTTGGCCATAATGGATCAAACCCAAAATACAAGGCCTAATAGGAATCACCCTATTGCCAACAAATCAATTTAGGCCCATTAGGCCCAATTATATTCTTTAAAGGGCCAAGTGATGTATTTAGACTTTATGGAATTGGTTTTGGGCCCAATTGGATCCAATCCAAAAGTCCAAAACCAAACTTGGTCAAACCAAGTCCATTAAGCCCAAATACACACTTTTAGCCCAATTCATAATTTAAAGGCTTATTACATAATTATAATATTCCAAATATCACAATTATTTTAATTAAAGTGTATTAGCCATGATTAATTAATTAAACTCAATATTTCCAAAATACCAATCAACTTATTAATCATGCTTAGTTAATCAATTTATGCTCAACACAAATTGAAGCAAACATATCATTTTCATGCTCAACATGCTCTTTGAATTTAACATAAACATTATTGACTTTGATTCCAATCTAATCAAACCAACAATCAACATTTAATCATGCATTTAAACACATCCATGTTGTAAAAATTAAAAAATCAAACTGCAGTGGACTGGCCATGACTTTCGGCCACACTAAGGAAAATTAGAAAATTTGATCCATCAATTTTTCTCAAATCTAATCATGCATAACTCTAAGTTAACATAATCTAAGCATGCTCAAAGCATCAATTTGAAGAAATCATATTCAAAACATAAATGGCCCAAATTTTAGTCTCATGAACCCTAAAATTTTCATGCTTAAAATTGGCTTTTGATACCATTGTTAGTGTTCCTAGAACATGCCAAGGATCTAATAAGCAAGAAAAGATGTTCATAAATTCATTATAAGTTGCGGAATTACTTACATTGAATCGATTTGAGCTTTAAAATTTTTGAGAAGAAGATCTCCAAGATGCTTCCTTTGTTGATTCCAAGCTTTGAGTTGTGAATGATGATCTCCAAGATCCAACCTTTGTGTTGATTCCAAGCTTTGAGTTTTTTCCCTATCATCTTTGTTTATTCCTTGAAGTGCTAGCTTACTTTATTTTGCCACAAAATCAAAGAGAAAAGGTGGAGAAGCTCACGCCCATGGCCATGTGTGCTAGGGTTTGTGTGAGATGTGTTACCAAATGAGAGAGAGAGATACCTTTTGGTAAAAACCAATTTACCCTTTTCACCTAAACAAGGTGGTTGGGTAAATGGTTTCACCAAAACCATTCCAAGGTGGTTGGAAAGTAAATGGTTTGGCATAAATGCCAACTACCCTCCCAACTACCACATATGAAGTGGGCCCCACATTTGAATTCAAAATTCAAATATCTCTACGAACATTTACCGCGGCTCGGATCCGTTTAATCCGATGAAAGGAACTTTCGTCGCTAAATAATTAAATCTAATTTAATTAAATAACGATGCCTCACAAATATATTACGAACGTCATTTACGAATTAATTCTAAATTAATTCGTTCGTTCGTATTAAAGTCCGACTTTAATTTCGTAAGGAAATCCAATTCATATTAATATATCCGATATATTAATTTTAGCCCATACGAATAAATTAAATAGAAAAATCAAATTTAACTATTAAATTAATTTTACCGATTAATTCCAAATTAATCGCGTTCTCTCTCTTCCGAACACATTTAATCCCAGATTAAATAAAGCTTCAATTAATCCCAGATTAATTTTCTCTCCCTAATTAATCCCAAATTAATTCTAATCGAGTCAACTGTCATCGGTGAATCTTTGGGAAGCGACCCAAGAGATCTCTGGATATATTGGCAGTAAATCCGATTATCGGACTATCCTATAAAGTGAGTACCTCGTACCACGTGCTTACCGATTTACAAGACATGGTTGGCTTCTAGAAAAGCACCGTGCCTACCCAATTCTCCAGAAATTTCTTACTGGAATATATAATCTATGTCAGGCGTAGTATACGTAGTATTGCGTATAGCGATCCAGTATGGATGTCACGTGCAAGGCCTGAGGCTGGAATAGTGTCTGCCCCGTACGAAGCACATATCAGATATCAAGCAACTAGTCTCTTTGAATCGGATAACCATGACCTTGTCATATTATCCCGATGGTTGCAACAAAATAGAGAACTAGTTCTGAATCCCTGCGTGATCATCATCTCCATATGTCTGAAGTGATACTTCCGTCTTGACATCACATCAAATACACTACGATTCTCAATAACCTAGAAGAGGCGTACACAGAACCTGTTAAAGCCCTGGACGACGAAAACGAAAGTTACCAATTTTCGCAAGTACTAGCGATGCAAGTTTAAGGTTAAGACCAAATACACCTACCCTGAAGCGGACTCCCATAGACACATATATATACTACCAATGGGATTCCGCGGGGTCTATCTAGAGCGAGCTGTTTTCCGTACCATCGGTAAAACCACCTCCTATCGCACTTGCATAAGTATCCAATACTTAAATAAATGAGAACTAACTGCCGTTATGCCCTCATAACGCGCACATTGCAATACTAGTCTATTCCGCATTATCGATGTCTAATCTCGATAATACTACGACTAGGGATATTTAATGATTAAACCTTTATGGATTGATACTGTCTCATATCATCTCAATCCGGAACTAATCATAAGGACTTTTACCAATTATATATCAAAGTAAATAAATTATAAAACGGTAAAAAGGCAATTTCATTACAACATAGTTAATTTTGTACAAAAACACAATGTCTTTTACAAACAGTGACGCTGTGGATCATAATTGTCTAACAATTTTTTGTCCTAAAGTTATATCAGAATTCACACCATTTTTTTAGCAATGGAATATTTTTCTGATTTTTCTGATTTTTTTTATATACAATATCTTTCATCCATGTAGCAAGCTTTAGGCCAGTGACTCCCAAACCAGATGGCTTTAGGGCACTAGGTGTTAAGACACCCCTGTTTTTTTTTTATCTCATCGCTTTTTTAGATTTTTACTCTAACTAAACTAGAGCACTGAATATTATAAACTTTTCAATTACATCATGTCTGTATGTTACCATGTATGTTGATAATATCTGTCAACTGAGCATATGAAGATTCATTTTAGTCATTTTTATGGAGAATTCGCAAATTAAATAATTCAAAAGGAAATAAATAAAAATTAACTTGTTACGAAATAGGTTGAGATACGTCTCAGGAGTGGAAATTCCTTACACAAACTATCTCTTACCAATTTCACACCAATTATCAAGTTAAATACGTACAAAAAAAATCCAAAAATACAATATTTTTGTAAATTTTTTTTATTATTTTAAATTTTTTTTGAAAATTTTTTGACTAAAAATCTAATAAAAATAACACAAATAACAGATACTAATAAACATTCCTCTCCCCCAAACCAAATGAGACATTGTCCCCAATGTCTTAAAAAGTAGAAGAAGAGTTTAGAATATAATACATGGTTAGCTGAAATTCTACATCTTAAAAGGAAAATTAAAGGTTAAGATCCAGATTTATCCGACGCTTCTTACCACGATCATTATCTGACCAGTTAATCTTGGAAAGGATATGATCAATTTTTGGTTAAAAATGCTAGATTTGGTCAATTAGTTCTGGTCAGTTCTGGCAGTGAAGAGGAGTTTTTTAACAAGTTTTGACACGAACCCCATTTCTCCTGGCATCATCAAGAAACACACAATGAAAATCATAAAATCCATCAGCATTGTAAGTCCAATATTTATGGTGTATGTTCAAGTTCGCCCAAGATAACACTATAAAAATTTCCTCATCGTGCCCAAGACAACCTGGCAAACCAATAAAAGCATCAGCATGATTAATCATTTCTAACAGTTATTCAGACATACCTGCACGATCATTTCCTCAATTTGATGGTCCTATAAGATTCGCCTCTGCCATGGTTTTGGATGATTCCCAAGACTTGACCTGCCTCTTCCTGAGTACGGCCCTTAAAATGAACCCCATTAGTCCAAATTGCCACTCCGCCATATACTAAGTGCATATTCCTTTCAGCTATGACTCGACCCAATTCATGTGCTGCCTCAACGAACTCTGGCTTAGAACAAACACTAGTACCGCAGAACACACAGATATTTGTAACTCACTTCTTGATGTAGCTTCCCTTTTTATTGTATTTCTACTCAAATCTGGATGCCTTCAAGAGTGCAATGATGAGTTTTTAATACTACCTGAAAAAGGGTGTGTAATATAGCACTAGTACCTGCCAGATGACAATTATTAGTTAAACAGTAAAATATATCGTGAAAGTCAAAAGTCTGGATCCTGTCGGAGAAAATAAAAAAAAATACAAAACTAAATCAATTATTAGATACATACAAAGAGAAAATAATTTTACAGATAAATAGCTTTGATGACGTCTATGCGTCAAGGGACAAGCTTCCTATCCATTTTCCTATAATTGGCAAACAAGGTCTTTTCGAGTCAGATCCAAGACTAACTGTTGTCTTTCTTTTTGGGAATTGTGTGTATAACATGTGAATTGCATGATGCCATTCACTAGAATGCGTCTCATGAGTCTGATATGTCCATCCAAATACTACTTACTCAGCCATCCCTAATGAATTTAATTTTATCTTCAACGGTTATCAGACACCATTCCTAAAGAACGACAACGATATTACATGTCTACTAGCATATTTACAGAAAACAACCCATTCTTTAGCTCTATCTTTTAGCATAGGTGTTCTTCCTAAACCAGACAGATAGAAAATAAAAAGAGTCAGAGATGTTGGACAAAATGACCCATAGCGTCACTATTTGCACAGATCATTGTGTTGTTGTAGCAAATTAACTATGTGACAAGGAAATTGCACTCTCATCATTTGTGATTAGATCACCACATATATATAAATGAAGAGAGGTCCCTATGATTAGTACCTGGACTGAGAATGATATGAGACAGTATCAGTCCCCGAAGGTTTAATCATTAAATATCCCTAGCCGTAGTATTATCGAGACTGGACATCGATAATGCGGAATAGGCTAGTATTGCACTTGTGCGCGTTTGTGAGGGCACAACGGCATAGTTCTCATATATATAAGTATTGGATACTTATGCAAGTGCGATAGGAGGTCGTGTTTCACCGACGGTACGGGAAACAGCTTCGCTCTGGATAGACCCCTCGGAATCCCATTGGTATTATGACTATGTGTCTATGGGAGGCCGAAATCAAGGTAGGTGTGTATGGTCTTAACCTGAGACTTACATCGCTAATACTTACGATAATCGATAAACTTTGGTCTTGGTGGTAGGGGACTTTAAACGGGTTCTGAGTACACCACTTCTGGGTTTATCAGAGAGTCGTAGAGTATTGGGTGTGATGTCAAGATGGAAGTATCACTTCAGTCATATTGGAGATGATGTCACGCAGGATACGGTATTAGTGCTCTTAAGTGCTGCGCGGCCATCGGGATATTATGACAAGTCATGTATATCCGATTATAGAGACTAGTTACCAGACATCCGACATGTGCTTCGGACGGGGCAGACACTTATCCAGCCCCAGCCCTAGCACGTGACTATCCGATACTGGGCCGATATACACACAATACATTAGTATACTACGCTTGATACAGATCTTAATATTCTTAAATGGATATGTCCGGAGAATTGGGTAGACTTGGTGCTTTGCTAGGAGTCGACCTTGTCTTGTAAATCGGTAGAACGTAGTACTTGGTACGTACGTGATTCGGATACTCCGACGACCGTATTTACTGCCAGATTATCCGGGGATCTCATGGGTCGCTTCCCGATAATCCACCGATGACGCACAACTCGCACTCTTAATAATCTGGGATTATAATAGAAGAGAGAGAAAATTAATCTAGGATTAATAACGGAGATGTTTTATCCGGGATAAAATGTCGTCTAAAGAGAGAGAACGATTAATTCGGAATTAATCGATATTAATATATTCGATATATTAGACGAAATTAGATTTCGACGCGGAATTAAAATCAGATTTTAATTCGGGTAAACGAGTTAATTTAGAATTAATTCGTTAGCGACGTAAATAATAATTTCGCTAGGCGCAATTATTTATTTAAATTCGATTGAATTAACGTCGCGAAGTAAGCTCGGTATTTCGGAAATATCGAACCCGAACGCGTGAGTGCACGTGGGCCCACTTTCATTTGGAAACGTGTGGGGCCCACATGACACATGTCATTCTAATGCTTTGCATGTAGATTGTGTACATTGCACTCAATGTCATTGCATGATAGTGTACAATGCACTCAATGTTATTGCATGGAAATTGAGTGTTTTACACTCTAAGCCATTGCATGTTTTGTGTCATAATTTTATTATTAATTTAATGAAAATTATGGCATAAATATAAATTGATTTTTGGTAAATCATTTTAACAACTTAATACACAATTTTATCTCTCTCAAATTCTCTCTTCCTCTCACGGCAATGGTGGCCATTCTTCACTGGTTTTGAACCAGTTTGGGCGTGAATAAGGGAAGCAAGAGTGGTTTTCATGGTGAGAAATCAAGTGCTAGCACACTTTCAGTTTGCGAAGGTGGTAGGGAGGTTCACCCATGAGGCGGGACTCATCCGATGGAGTTTGGAGCTTCGTTTTGAGACCCGAAACTGCCAAGACAGTGAGCATGGACTGGTTGCAGTAAGCTTACCAAGGCAGTGCGTTTTTGGCATGATTCGTCTTCAAATCGACATAACCGATCAATGTAGTATTCCGCTATCTTCGTTGGTGTATTCACGCATTATTTCATGTCTTGATTTGATCTTGGGACCTTAGAATTAACCAACAATGGCATCATGAGCTAATGTTGCAAGCATGAAATTTGTAGGGTTTAAAATTTGGGTAAATGTGATTTGAGCATGATTTGAATAAATTGCTTGTTTGAGTATGCTTATAACATGTTTAAATTATTTTGGTTGGACTAATTTGATGAAAAATGATTTGGAATTATTTTCCCCAAAATTAACACCTTGGCCGAATGTATAATGATTTTTGGGATCTTGGATTTTTCATTATTAATTCATTTCATTGGATGAGTTGTAATGGAGTAGGATGATGTTAATTAAGATTGAATTGGATTAATTTTAAATTGAACAAAAACCCTAAATTCTATATGTTGGCCGAATGGTGCCTTTGCCCTAATGTCTTGGTGTTTTTGGTTTTGTGACATTGGATGTGTATGAAATCAAATCGGATGTTGATTTGATGTCGATTGTAGGTTCGATTGGATCGAAACCGAATCGGACACAAAATCACCTTCCTTGGCCGAGAGCATTGAAGCATGTTTATGGGTTTGATTTTTCATGTGTGTTTGACATGTAATAATGAATTAAGTATGATTAATTGGACTAATTTAGTGTTTTGGAAATGTTGATTTACTTGATTAATCATATAATGCACTTTTGGTAATTAAATTGTGAAAATTGGATTTTTGGATTTAATTAATTGGGCCTAATTTTGGAAATTAGAATTTAAAGTTGTAATTGGGCCTATTGGGCTTGATTTATCAAGTTTGGTTTAGGCCAAGTGGATTGGATCCAATTGGGCCCAAAACCTTAACCATAAAGCCCAATTGCGACTAATGAACCTTTAAAGTTCAATTGGGCCTAATGGGCCAAGATTGATTTATGGGCTTATGGGGTAAATCCCGGATTGGACTTTGGTTATCGGTTTGACCCGAGTTGACCAAAAGTCCACGCCTTAAGAAATCAATCAAAAGCCCATTGGACTTTAATTGAATTGACGTTGGACGTTATTCGGACTTTGAGTCCCGACGCGATTGAATTTGGAATTTAAATCGTAAAAGGTTTATTAATATAAAGTGCAATATTTAATTTGAATTGAATAATGAATTAGTATTAAATACATGTTAAATTGGATTTAATTATGTAGTTTAATTTAATTCATGAATTCGTACTTTAAGTACTTATTCGCAAAAACGAGTTTGACTCGAACAAAATCAAATCGTTGTTTGAACATTGGATGATCACTTAATTATCAGATTAATTAATTTGATTAGATGATTGATAGCATGCTTATGTGTGTGAATACGTGGTTGTGTTGAATGAATAATGCATATCGGATGGATATTAGTCGGGTGGGCAATTTTAGAAATTGTTGTAATAAATTCGATTTATTAAATTGGACCTGCGTGTCCAGCCTTATCACCTTCTTTCTCTTTGTATTCTCTTCTCACCTATTCCCCTCTACATATATGAGGTTTCTTTAGAAGTGTAGTGTAACGGGTAGAAGTAGTACAAGTGCTAGCTTGAGTGAGAAAGGGAGAGATTTGATCTAGGATCAATGTGTTAAGTATCCATCCGCATATCATTATTATTTTATTTCATACTCGCTTTATTATGTATTTAGAATGCATGTTTAAGGGTGTATGATGATGAGACCTTAACAAAGATAATTAAATTGGTAGCCAATTTGCACGCGAAAATCCCTCAATCTATATTAAGCAAATTCCTTCCATTGAATGATTCTTGTTCAAGATCCGAAGTTGGCATTGGTTTGTTTTTGACCAAAGTCAAGACCTTTGTCAATCAAGGATGTACTTGAATCATGAGAGTTTTGTTGCATATCGGTGTCTTGTCCAAATCGTGATTTTTATTGACCAAAGTCAGATCACTTTTTGTCCAATGACATTGATTACGAAACTTTCCTCGTCAATGGGTCCCGCTTAACTGGAATCATTAGGTTTGTGTTTGGCCAAAGCCAAGGCCTAAATGATTCAGAGGATATGGTTAGGAAAATGTATTGGATACATTGACATTATACATATGTTTCGGACTTGGATGTCCACCTAACCGGATCTAGGAATTGGATGAGATCCAATTGATCTGTGAGATCTACCTAGTTAAATAGCATACAGCTTTTTATTGGCCAAAGTCAGGGTTGTGTGTTATTTAATAGGATCCTAGCCCACTAGGAAACGCGGTTTCCCGAGTACTCCACAGAGGTTAGAGACTCGACGAAAAATAGTGGGAGGCAAAGTATTGAATTTGCAATATTCGTTCGAATACTCGCTAAACACGCTCATTTACATTTTACTCGTCGTATTAATCAAAAGTATTAGTTGGACTAATATTTTATGTTGTTTTAAATTATATATATAGTTGGACTATATACAAACTCATTCAAGATTATAGTTGATTTTATAATTGGATTATAGTAATCAATATAATTGAATTAAATGATAGTTGATTTTATAATGGGATTATAGTAATCAATATTAAAATTATAGTTGATTAAATAATTGGATTATTGTAATCATTATAATAAATAGTACCTTAATAATTTGATTAAATAGTTGGACTATTAAAATCAAGTAAAGAATTGAAAAGGTTGAATATTTAAAATATATAATCCTTGGATTAAATGTTTTAAATGATTTAATTTTCAATTGGGAATTAATAATAGGTTAATTTATTTGATAAAATAACTTATTATACTAAGCCCATAATTAAGCAAATAGTAGAGCATAAAGTCTTTGGAAGATTTATGTGATGATGACTTTAGTGCTTAATTAATATACTTACAATAAATCTATCTTTAGATTTAAAAGTATTAAAATTGCAATTAATAATTCTTGGAGAATTAATTGACTATTCTAGTGGAGAAAAGTCAAAGTTTGCAATTAGGGCATGTAGCACAAGGTGCACATCGTTTAGATATTCCGAAACCCAAGGCTTGGCCAAAGGTTTGTGAAATATTGAAAAGGATAATTGACATATCTCAAAGTGACTACCATTTGGATATGGAAGACACGAAGGAATTAAAGAAAGGGCGAGGCTCTAACTTTAAAAAAATTTGTCAAAGTTATGTTCACAACTAGTATTAAAATTAGATTTTAAATACTTAGTGTGGTACATAAAATATATGTATTGACGTTCAGAATCCGCTGTGAGCTGGATACTGGCTTCAAGCCGAGATTTCTCTGCAAATCGGAAACGGGACGAAAGTCGCTGTTTCGACCGTAGATACCTAAATTTAGGAACTACCATTTGGGTATGTACTTAAATTAGGAAATGTTATAATGTAACTAGTTAGACTAGAGACATTATCTCTATATCAGTGTTTAATCCGATGCGGATAAAACCTTTATATTCTAGAACACTAAAGTGTTTCATTATATAAAGATGATACTGAGATAAATACATTGGATGTAAATAACAGAATTTATATTTTGAATATAATAAAATCTCAAAACATATAAAATGACAATAAATAGCTCAAATTGATTTGATCAATAGAGACTTATTTGTGGCATTGTTGTCTGGGACACAATTAAACAAGACTCGTATATCCACACTTTTGAAGAGTGGGTACTAGGACTGATTTGACTATTCAAATAAGGTCTACGAATCTAGTTTATTAAACAAGACTCGTATATCCACACTTTTGAAGAGTGGGTACTAGGACTGATTTGACTATTCAAATAAGGTCTACGAATCTAGTTTACTAGGTTAAATACCTAAAATACTATTTACTTGGTAATAGTAAAAGGGCCACCGATCTGTTAGCCCTATTCATGGTGAAGTAAGTGGGCCCATATCTAGCTAGGCTAGATGTGAACATGAATATTTCGTGACCTTAACGGATGTGACATCACGTTATGGTTATGTGTTTCTTTTGAAGAACACAGATCGGAAACTTTAAGAGTTTCGACACGAAGTAGACAAACAGATCGGCTATAGTATTATTCCGCCACGGTAAGACCGAAATGGAAAATACTTAAGCAGTAAGTTTCATATATAAATGAAAGAGTACGGTATTCTTTCATATGAGGACTCCTCCCGAGACACGTTAGTTAGATGGTGTGTCCGAACCAAAAACCGAATTTTGTTGGACATGATAAGGTTTATCACGAGTCGCTCTGAGCTATAATTTCCTTCAACAAGATATGTATTAACAGTGCAAAACTTATTTAGAATAAGGTTCCATATAAATCTGTTTGACAGATATCATATAGGATATGAACAGGGAAGAAACGAGGTTTCTCATTCCTGATAATTTGGGTATGCCAGGCATGACGTTTGGATGATACCAAACTAAAGACCCAAATTGGATTAGTGCCAATATAGGTTATCCTAAGGGAAACCATAAGTATAGTACTTATAAATCCCACATGAGAACAATGTGATTGTTGCTCACCATGCGGTTTTCCTGAGAGGAATACCGATATGCAGTGGTCAGTGGGAGGATAGTGATACTCGATGAAAATCGGAGTAATACTATTCAAAGCACGAAGTCCTTTATGGAACACAAATAGTTCATCAATGATGAATCTATACCATTAATCTTCAAATACACAAGAAACCGCGTAGATCAGAGAGAGTCAGAAAACAACCTGGGGTATGGGTTTCTGATCTCACCTCATAAAGATTTTAATCTTTTAAGGTACCCAACTGATTACGTATGAGGAAGTGATACGAGGTATCGACTCCCTAATATGGCAAAGTGCCATGAAACCGAAATGGATTCCATGTATAACAACTATTTTGGATACTAGTTGTTGTACCACAAGGCATTTTGCCTATGGTACATTAAACGTCTTCAAGGAAGACATACATGGAAGGCAACATACCAACGTACAAAGCAGGGCTTTTGACGGAAAGGTATCGTTATCAACATTATGTTAATAACGGTTCAACCTTTTACCTGTTGCCATGGTAAGTCCATTTTGAAGATGCTTGTTGATAACTGTATATTTCATTTATGGAATATGTCAGTTACAGATCAAAATCGCTTTCTTGAAAAGGAAACCTTTTGGAGGATGCTTTCAACATCCTGACGATTTTGTATAACCGACAAACAAGGTTTGCGGGTTATTCGATCCATGTTTGGATTGATGCAAGCATAAGGTTCTTGGAACTGTTATTTTGAAATAATCATAATGGTTTATGATTTGATTCAAAACTAAATAATTCTTGTGTATATAAGGAGGTTAGTGGGAGAGCGCACTGACAGTGAAATTCCCATAAAGCAATTGGTGAAAGCTTGGCTTTCAATAGAAATTCTCCGTAGAATTCTGGGGAGTAACAACCTTTATTCAAGGAATAAAGATCTACTGGGATAGATTTGGAGTTTGTTAACACTCTCTGGAAATTGTACATTTAAAATGTACTTGTATTGGTGTCTCATACGCTTCGAGCATATGGAGTCACAATCGGGTCAATCCAAGTGATAGTCACTGGATTGAAGATTAAGAACATCTGGTAGTATCTGAGAGAACTAAAGATGTTGTCTTAAACTATGGAGATGGAGAACTTGAAGTGACTGGGATCACTACTGCAAGTTTCCAAACAATTAAAATACTACGGTACTATAAAGTTTGAATAACCGGGACAGTGAGCTGGAAATCTTCCGAGCAAGATAACTGTTGCCGAATTAACAACAAAAGCGGATTATTGCTGCAGCTGAGGCAGCAATAGAAGCCATTTGGATCGATAATAAATCTAATTAGATTAGATATGGTTCTGTTAGCAGCTGAGCTAGGCGTCATCACAGGCTAAAGAATTAAAGGTCTCATCGACGATCCAGATATATACTTCTATATCATCTGATTCGTTCGGATCATACATCGTGGCGATGTGATGATCGTGTAAATCGCGTCAGACGATAATTAAGCAAATCCGCTGACGAAAACCTTTCCTCAGCAATTTGAGCGAACCGTACATAGTTCAGGTGTGGGACACTTGAGTGACTGGCTATGTGCCAAGTGGGAGATTGTTGGACAAAATGACCCATAGCGTCACTATTTGCACAGATCATTGTGTTGTTGTAGCAAATTAACTATGTGACAAGGAAATTGCACTCTCATCATTTGTGATTAGATCACCACAGATATATAAATGAAGAGAGGTCCCTATGATTAGTACCTGGACTGAGAATGATATGAGACAGTATCAGTCCCCGAAGGTTTAATCATTAAATATCCCTAGCCGTAGTATTATCGAGACTGGACATCGATAATGCGGAATAGGCTAGTATTGCACTTGTGCGCGTTTGTGAGGGCACAACGGCATAGTTCTCATATATATAAGTATTGGATACTTATGCAAGTGCGATAGGAGGTCGTGTTTCACCGACGGTACGGGAAACAGCTTCGCTCTGGATAGACCCCTCGGAATCCCATTGGTATTATGACTATGTGTCTATGGGAGGCCGAAATCAAGGTAGGTGTGTATGGTCTTAACCTGAGACTTACATCGCTAATACTTACGATAATCGATAAACTTTGGTCTTGGTGGTAGGGGACTTTAAACGGGTTCTGAGTACACCACTTCTGGGTTTATCAGAGAGTCGTAGAGTATTGGGTGTGATGTCAAGATGGAAGTATCACTTCAGTCATATTGGAGATGATGTCACGCAGGATACGGTATTAGTGCTCTTAAGTGCTGGCCGGCCATCGGGATATTATGACAAGGTCATGTATATCCGATTATAGAGACTAGTTACCAGACATCCGACATGTGCTTCGGACGGGGCAGACACTTATCCAGCCCCAGCCCTAGCACGTGACTATCCGATACTGGGCCGATATACACAATACATTAGTATACTACGCTTGATACAGATCTTAATATTCTTAAATGGATATGTCCGGAGAATTGGGTAGACTTGGTGCTTTGCTAGGAGTCGACCTTGTCTTGTAAATCGGTAGAACGTAGTACTTGGTACGTACGTGATTCGGATACTCCGACGACCGTATTTACTGCCAGATTATCCGGGGATCTCATGGGTCGCTTCCCGATAATCCACCGATGACGCACAACTCGCACTCTTAAATAATCTGGGATTATAATAGAAGAGAGAGAAAATTAATCTAGGATTAATAACGGAGATGTTTTATCCGGGATAAAATGTCGTCTAAAGAGAGAGAACGATTAATTCGGAATTAATCGATATATTAATATTCGATATATTAGACGAAATTAGATTTCGACGCGGAATTAAAATCAGATTTTAATTCGGGTAAACGAGTTAATTTAGAATTAATTCGTTAGCGACGTAAATAATAATTTCGCTAGGCGCAATTATTTATTTAAATTCGATTGAATTAACGTCGCGAAGTAAGCTCGGTATTTCGGAAATATCGAACCCGAACGCGTGAGTGCACGTGGGCCCACTTTCATTTGGAAACGTGTGGGGCCCACATGACACATGTCATTCTAATGCTTGCATGTAGATTGTGTACATTGCACTCAATGTCATTGCATGTAGATAGTGTACAATGCACTCAATTGTTATTGCATGGAAATTGAGTGTTTTACACTCTAAGCCATTGCATGTTTTGTGTCATAATTTTATTATTAATTTAATGAAAATTATGGCATAAATATAAATTGATTTTTGGTAAATCATTTTAACAACTTAATACACAATTTTATCTCTCTCAAATTCTCTCTTCCTCTCACGGCAATGGTGGCCATTCTTCACTGGTTTTGAACCAGTTTGGGCGTGAATAAGGGAAGCAAGAGTGGTTTTCTCATGGTGAGAATCAAGTGCTAGCACACTTTCAAGTTTTGCGAAGGTGGTAGGGAGGTTCACCCATGAGGCGGGACTCATCCGATGGAGTTTGGAGCTTCGTTTTGAGACCCGAAACTGCCAAGACAGTGAGCATGGACTGGTTGCAGTAAGCTTACCAAGGCAGTGCGTTTTTGGGCATGATTCGTCTTCAAATCGACATAACCGATCAATGTAAGTATTCCGCTATCTTCGTTGGTGTATTCACGCATTATTTCATGTCTTGATTTGATCTTGGGACCTTAGAATTAACCAACAGAGGAATCACCTGCCAATCAACATGTGTGCTTTCAATCATCAAAAACGAATGTCATTAGGAATACCTTTGATCATCAAGTAGTCCCTCAATTCGTTCCAACGTGTTTTGTAAAACTTTCATCCGAGAGTTTTGAGGAAGAGCGGAAATTGCTTGTGAAAGATTTTGCGAGAACTTCTTCCATCCTGAAATGTGTTTTACCTACATAATAACTACTAAATAACCCACAAATCGAATATATACATAAATTACATGGGTTTGCCTCCCAACTAGCCTAGTTTAACATCGTCGGCAGACATGACTGCCCAACATTAGCTGTATCTGAAAGTGTGACACTTCTTTAAGCCAATGATTCTCCCAGTATTGCTTGACAATTGGCTGTTAACCTTGATTGTTTCATTGGTTGTGATCAGTAACTCACACGCCATATGGTAAAACCTGAGTAATCACAAATGGACTTGACCATCTTGATTTCAAACTTTCCAGGAAAAAGTTTCAACTTGAATTTATAACAGCACCTACTACCTTAGTTCCAGTTGTCTGCGCACTATTTTTGATCATGCTATTTTCTGGTATTTCTCGTGTATAATCTGGCATTTTCATAAGCCTGAAGGTGAAACTCCTCTAATTCGTTGAGTTGATGGAGTCGTTTCTCTCCTACTGCTTGTGGATCAGATTTAACTTCTTCAGTACCTAGTACGCCTTCTGTTAAGCTCCATTGGTAGATTGCATGCTTTCCCAAACACCATTCGATATGGGGACATACCATGGGTGTTTTTTAAGATTCCGCTAGGCCCATAATGCGTCATCCAATTTTGTTGACCAGTTTCTCCTTGTTGATCCAACGTTCTCTCCAGATTTTTTTGATCTCCCTGTTTGAAACTTAAAACTGTCCATTGACAATGGATGGTAGGCAGTGGCAATTTATGAGTAACTATGTATTTGGATAGGAGTACATCAAAGTATTTGTTGCAGAAATGTGTGCCACCATCACTGATAATTGCCCGAGATGTTCGATGCAGTGAAAATTTCTTTTTAAGGAATTTAATCACCACTTTTGAATAATTTGATGGCAGTGCTATTGCTTCAACCTATTTGGAGACGTAGTCTACTGCAACTAGTACGTACAGGTTTCCGAATGATGGAACAAAGGGGTCCCATAAAATCAATACCCCATATGTCAAATATCTCCACTTCCAGAATATTTTGCAGAGGTCCCTCATTTCTCCACGAAATATTTCCCGTTCTCTGGCACCTGTCATATTGAAGAGAAAATAATAAGCATCTTTAAAAAGAGTGGGCCATAACAAACCTGTTTGAAGAACTTTGGTTGTAGTTTTATTTCCGCTGAAGTGTGCACCGTATGGTTTTGAATGACAATGCTGTAGAACACTATTGACCTCCTTCTGTGGAACACAACGTCTCAGTAATTGATTAGCACAACATTTGAACAGGTACGGCTCATCCCAGACATAATGCTTGACTTCTTTAACGAATTTCTTCCGTTGCTGAGTTGTCCATTCCAACGGCCATTTTCCCGATACTATATAGTTGACATAGTCAACATACCAAGGGACATCATTTTGTTTCATGGCAAACAATTGTTCATCTAGAAAAGTTTCTTTGATTGTCAATTCTTTGCCAGTTGTTTTCTCTATTCTCGAGCCTCGATAAATGATATGCCACTTGATTTTCTGTCCTTTTCTGTCTCAGATCTCCATGTCAAATTCTTGTAGTAAAAGATCCAACAAATCATCTGGGTTTATCATCTTTCTTTTCTTTGTGATCAGGTATTTGATTGCTGATGATCTGTGTAATCCACAACTTTGGGACCCAACAGATAAGAGCATAATTTATCAAAAGCGAACACAACTACTGTAAAAACTCATTTCAGTGGTTGTGTAGTTGAGTTGAGCTTCATTCAGAGTTCTGCTGGCGTAGTAATGGTATGGAAAATTTTTTATTTACATTGTCCCAAAACTGCACCTATAGCAAAATCACTAGCATCGCACATCACCCAATGGAAGAGTCCAATCTGGTGCTACTATGATAGGGGCAGAGACCACTTCTATTTCAAAATCTCAAAAGCTTCTTGGCATTCTTTGTGAAGTTGAAAGCATATCTTTCTCCGAGGTTCAGCAATATTTGAGAAGTCTTTGAGAAATCTCCTAAAAAGCCTGCGTGTCAGAGAAAACTCTGAATCCCTTTGACAGATGTTTGGTGGAGGTAGTTTTTTTCAATAGTCTCGATCTTTGCTTTGTTTACCTGTAGGACAGGAAATCAGTGACGCTTTCCAGGCTTGCGGCCCGGTTGAGAGTAAAAAGTAACTGTTAGACAATTATGACCCAATAGAGTCACTGTTTGTAAAAGACATTGTGTTTTGTACAAAATTAACTATGTAGTAATGAAATTGCCTTTTACCGTTTCGTAATTTATTTACTCTGATATAGAAATGGTAGAAGTCCTTATGATTAGTTCCGGATTGAGATGATATGAGACAATATCAATCCATAAAGGTTTAATCATTAAATATCCCTAGTCGTAGTATTATCGAGACATGACATCGATAATGCGGAATAGACTAGTATTGCACTTGTGCGCGTTGTGAAGGCACAACGGCACAGTTCTCATATGTTTAAGTATTGGATACTTATGCAATTGCGATAAGAGGTTGTGTTTTACCGATGGTACGGAAAACAGCTTCGCTCTGGATAGACACCGCGGAATCCTATTGGTAGTATTTATATGTGTCTATGGGAGTCCGCTTCAGGGTAGGTGTATTTGGTCTTAACCTGAGACTTGCATCGCTAGTACTTGCGACATTCGATAAACTTTGGTTTTAGTCTTCCAGGGCTTTAACAGGTTCTGTGTACGCCTCTTCTAGGTTTATTGAGAATCGTAGTGTATTGGATGTGATGTCAAGATGGAAGTATCACTTCAGACATATGGAGATGATGATCACGCAGGGATTCAGAACTAGTTCTCTATAGTGTTGCAATCATCGAGATAATATGACAAGGTCATGATTATCCGATTCAAAGAGACTAGTTGCTTGATATCCGATATGTGCTTCGTACGGGGCAGACACTATTCCAGCCCCAGGCCTTGCACTTGACATCCGATACTGGATCGCTATACGTAATACGACGTATACTACGTCTGACATAGATTATATATATTCTAGTAAGAATATTTCTGGAGAATTGGGTAGGCACGGTGCTTTGCTAGAAGCCAACCATGTCTTGTAAATCGGTAAGCACGTGGTACGAGGTACTCACTTTATCGGATAGTCCGATAACCGGATTTACTGCCAACATATCCAGAGGTCTCTTGGGTCGCTTCCCAAAGATTCACTGATGACAGTTGACTCGATTAGAATTAATTTGGGATTAATTAAGAGAGAGAAATTTAATCTGGGATTAATTGAAGCTTTATTTAATCTGGGATTAAATGTGTTCGGAAGAGAGAGAACACGATTAATCTGGAATTAATCGGTAAAATAAATTTAATAGTTAAATTTGATTTTTCTATTTAATTTATTCGTATTGGCTAAAATTAATATATCGGATATATTAAAATGAATTGGATTTCATTACGAAATTAAAGTCGGACTTTAATACGAACGCACAAATTAATTTAGAATTAATTCGTTAATGACGTTCGTAATATATTTGCGAGGCATCATTATTTAATTAAATAAGATTTAATTATTTAGCGACGAGAGTTCGTTTAATCGAATTAAATGGATCCGTGCCGTGGTAAATGTTCGTAGAGACATTTGAATTTTGAATTCAAATGTGGGGCCCACTTCACATGTGGTAGTTGGGAGGGTAGTTGGCATTGAAGCCAATACCACTTGCTTTTCAACCACCAAGTTTTGGTTTTATGAAACCAAGACTCTCAACTACCAAGTTTAGGTGAAAAGGGTAAAACCCTTTCACTAAAACTTATCTCTCTCTCTCATTTTGTAACACTTGAACAAAATATAAACCCTAGCAACACAAGGCTTGAGCGTGAGCTTCTCCATTTTCTTCTCATTGATTTTGTGGCAAAATCAAGTTAGCTAGCACTTAAAGGAATCAACAAAGGTGATAGGGAAACAACTCAAAGCTTGGAATCAACACAAAGATTGGATCTTGGAGATCTTCATTCCTAACTCAAAGCTTGGAATCTTCAAAGGTTGGATCTTGGAGATCATCTTCTACTCAAATTTTAAAAGCTCAAATCCATTCGTTGTAAGTATATTCTGTAACTTATAATGATCTTAATCACATGTTTTCATGCTTATTAGATCCTTGGCATGTTCTAGGAACACCAACAATGGTATCATGAGCCAATTTTAAGCATGAAAATTTTTAGGGTTCTTGAACCTAAAATTTGGGGCTTTTATGTTTTGAACATGATTCTTTTAAATTGATGCTTTGAGCATGCTTAGAATATGATAACTTAGAGTTATGCATGATTAGATTTGAGATAAATCAAATGAATCAAAAATAAAAAAATCCTTAGGGTGGCCGAATCTACGAGCAGTGGACTGCACTGTTTTTGATTTTTTGTAACATGTAATAATGTGTTTAAATGCATGTTTAAATGTTGATTGTTGGTTTGATTAGATTAGAATCAAAGTCAATAATGTTTATGTTAAAATCAAAGAGCATGTTGAGCATGAAATGATGAATTTTGGATTCAATTTGTGTTGAGCATGAAATGATGAATTTTGGCTTCATTTTGTGTTGAGCATAAATTGTTGGATTAAGCATGATTAATTAAGTTAATTGGTATTTTGGAAATATTGAGTTTAATTAATTAATCATTGCTAATACACTTTAATTATAATAATTATAATATTTGGAATATTAAATTTATAATAATTGGCCTTTAATGTTTATTGGGCTAAAAGTGTGTATTTGGGCTTAATGGGCTTGGTTTGACCAAGTTTGGTTTTGGACTTTTGGATTGGATCCAATTGGGCCCAAAACCAATTCCATAAAGTCCAAATACATCACTTGGCCCTTTAAAGAATTTAATTGGGCCTAATAGGCCTAAATTGATTTGTTGGCAATATGGTGATTCCTATTGGGCCTTGGCATTTTGGGTTTAATCCATTATGGCCAAAGCCAATGCCTTAAGAATCAATTAAAAGCCCATTGGACTTTAATTAAAATGACATTGGATGTTATTGGGCCTTTGAGACCCAATAAGATTGGATTTGGAATCCAAGTCTTTAAGACAAATAAATAAGTGTAAATATTTAATTTGGAATTAAATTGGAATTATTATTGAATACAGATAAATTGGATTTAAAGTTGTAGTTCAATATAATTCAAGAATACTTACTCTGAATATTTATTCTTAAACGAGTTTGACTCGCGTAAATCAAATCGTTGTTTGAACATTGGATGATCATTAATTCAAAGATAAATTATTTGGATTAGATTTGTATGAATACATGAATGTGTTGTATGAATAATGTATACCAGATGGATATTAGAAGGGCGAGGGCAATTTTGGAAATTGTAATAAATTTAGAATTTATTAAATTGGACCTGCGTGTCCAGGCTTTTATCTCCTTATTCTTTGTATTTCTCTTCTCACCAATTCCCCTCAATGTAAATGAGGTTTCTTTATTGTATTATGTTATTGGGTAGAAGTTAGAATAGTTCTAGCCGGGGTAGAGGAATGAGTGATTTATTCTAGGAACAATTTGTGACATATCCATCCGCATATCATTATTAATTTACTTTTACGCTTTATGATGTTTTAGAAGCATGCTTAGGGTGTGTATGATGAGACCTTAACAAAGATAATAAATTGGTTGCCATTTTACGCGAAAAACTCTCAAAACATATTAAGCTTTTTTCCTTCCGTTGAGTGATTCTTACTCCAGATCCAAAGTTGGCATTTGTTTGTTGGCCAAAGTCAAGACCTTTGTCAATTGCGGATGTGTTTGAATCATGAGAGTTTTGTTCCATATCGGTGTCTTGTCCAAGTCATGATTTGTTGGCCAAAGTCAAGATCACTTCTTGTCCATCGACATTGATTACAAAGCTTTCCATGTCAATGGGTCCCGCTTAACTGTAATCATTAAGCTTATTGTGCCAAAGCCAAGGCTTAGTTGATTCAGAGGAAAAAAGATTAGGAAAATATATTAGATATATTGGCATATATATTGTATATATGTTTTGGACATGGAGGTCCACCTACCGGATCTAGGAATTGGATGAGATCCAACTGATCTTAGAGATCTATCTAGTTAAATATCATACAACTTGTTGGCCAAAGTCAAGATTGTGTGCTATTTAACGGGATCCTAGCCCACTAGGAAACTAGGTTTCTCGAGTATTCGACAGAGGGTTAGAGACTCGCCGAAAATAGTGGGAGGCTAGTATTGAATTTGCAATTTCATTCAGATACTTAGCTTTACGCGCTTTCAAATTATTTCTTCAAAATTATTTTATTAGTTGGACTAATACAATGTTATTTTTCTTGTAACAGTTAGACTGTACCCAAATATCGTTGACTAGATAGTTGGACTATCGTAGTCAAGATGACTGGAAAGGGAAATGTCCGAGACATTACCATGGGCGAAAATATCTTCAAGGGCACGAACTTTACCGATTGGGAAATGAATCTAAGGATAGTCCTTGGAGCCGAGAGGCTGCTATATACTATACAGAGACCTCTTGGGGCTAAGCCCAAACCTGACGAGCTACTTGAGCTGGAACTTTGGAAGACTCACAGTGATGATTGTGATACTGCTCAGTCTATTATGCTTGCTTCTATGACTCAACATTTCCATCGATAGAACAGGGACTTGGATCCCTATAACATGTTGGCGAGGTTGCAAGATCTTCACCGATCTAACCGAAGGTCACGGAGATATGAGTTAGTAAAGAAGCTCTTCCGTTCATGTTTGTCAGAAGGCATGTCTATTGAGTCCCATGTGGCACAGATGATTGCTGATATAGATGAGCTGGCTGAGATGGGGATAGTCTTTGAGGCTGATATTACCATAGATATGGTCCTGCAATCTTTCCCCGACACTTGGAGACAGTTCATCATAAACTATAATTTGATGAACGCTGATGATACTCTTGGAGACTTATTGTCGGTTCTCAAGGAATCCGAGAAAGAGCTGCTTAAAGGCAACAAGCGCGAGGCGCACTTTGCTTCGACATCTCAGACACCGAGGGCTGGGCTCAAGGCGACTGGAGGTGTGAAGAAGAAGAAGCATAAAAGAAAGGGCAAGACCAAATCGTCAAAGGCTTCTGGGAAGCCTAAGGATAAATCTCAGGATGTTTGCCTCCAGTGCGGCAAGCGAGGTCACTGGAAGCGTGACTGTCGCGAGTACAAGGCGCTCCAGAAGGAGATTAAAGCGGGCAAGGCACCGGCTTCATGTATGTTTGTTATTGAAATAAACATGAATACTTCTAGTTTAAAAAATTGGATTTTTGATTCTGGTTGTGATACTCATATATGTACTGATGTGCAGGATCTGTAGATTAGCAGGAGACTAGCCTCAGGGGAGATTGATCTACGCGTCAGAAATGGGGCACCAGTCATCGTTTTGGCCGTTGGCACTTTTGTTTTAGAACTGCCTTCGGGGCATGTACTTAAACTTTCAGATTGTTATTATGTACCTAGTTTGACTAGGAATATTATCTCTGTCTTGTTTGACCCAATGCGGGTACACTTTTATATTCCGAAACACTGGGTTTTTGTTTTATAAAGATGATTTTGAGATATGTTTTGCTGCTACTAATAATGGTCTTTATATTTTGAATATAAATCAATCTCAAACATATAATGTAACAAACAAAAGGCTTAAACTAAGTAACAAAGATGAAACTTATATGTGGCATTATCGTCTGGGACACATTAACAAGACTCGCATATCCACACTTTCTAAGAGTGGGTACTTGGACGGATTTGATCCAAATTCATATGACGTCTACGAATCTTGCTTATTAGGCAAAATGCCTAAATCGCCTTTTAGCGGTAAGGGTGAACGTGCCACCGAACTGTTAGCCCTCGTTCATAGTGACGTATGTGGGCCTATGTCTAGTCAGGCTAGAGGTGGATATGAATACTTCGTAACCTTTACGGATGTTGCACCGCTTTATGGTTATGTGTATCTTATGAGACACAAGTCGGAAACTTTTGAGAAATTCAAAGAGTTTCGACACGAAGTTGAAAAACAGACCGGCAAGAGTATAAAGACATTACGGTCGGACCGTGGTGGCGAATACTTGAGCAATGAGTTTCTAGATTACTTGAAAGAATATGGTATTCTTTCACAGTGGACTCCTCCTGGAACACCGCAATAAACAGTGTGTGTCCGAACGGAGAAACCGAACTTTGTTGGACATGGTAAGGTCTATGATGAGTCGCACTGAGCTACCTATTTCCTTATGGGGATATGCATTAAACAATTCAATTCTTATTTTGAGTAAGGTTCCGTCAAAGTCTGTACAACAGACTCCGTATGAGATATGGACAGGAAAGAAACAGGGTTTCTCATTCCTGAAGATTTGGGGATGCTGGGCATACGTCAAATGTTTGGAAGGTACCAAACTTGAGCCCAAATCGGATAAATGCCTATTTGTAGGATATCCTAGGGAAACCAAAGGATATTACTTCTATCAACCACGAGAGAACAAAGTATTTGTTGCTCTACATGTGGTTTTCCTTGAGAAGGAATCCTAAATGCAGTGGTTAGTGGGAGGAAAGTAGAACTCGATGAAAATCGGAGTGATACTATTCCTGGCATAGAATCCTCAACGGAACAAGAACAGTCCATCCGAGATGAGACTGTACCACAATCTTCTATTACACAAGGACCGCGTAGGTCGGAGAGAGTCAGGATACAACCTGAGAGGTATGGGTTTCTGATCTCACCTCATGTAGATATTAATCTCATTGAGGATACTGAACCGGCTACGTATGAGGAAGCGATACAAGATATCGATTCCTCTTTATGGAAAGAAGCCATGAAGTCCGAAATGGATTCCATGTACACCAACCAAGTTTGGACACTGGTTGATGCACCAGAAGGTGTAAAGCCTATTGGATGCAAATGGGTCTTCAAGAAGAAGACCGACATGGATGGCAACGTAAAACGTACAAAGCTAGGCTTGTAGCGAAGGGGTATCTTCAACGACATGGTGTCGATTACGACGAAACTTTCTCACCCGTTGCCATGATTAAATCCATTCGGATAACGCTTGCTATTGCTGCATATTTCGATTACGAGATATGGCAGATGGACGTTAAAACTGCTTTCCTTATCGGAAACCTTTTGGAGGATGTTTATATGCAACATCCTGACGGTTTTATCGTGCCTAAACTTGCAAACAAGGTTTGTAAGTTAAATCGGTCCATTTATGGACTAAAGCAAACATCACGGTCATGGAACCAACGTTTTGATGAGATCATAAAAGAATATGATTTCATTCAAAACGAAGATGATCCTTGTGTATATAAGAAGGTTAGTGGGAGAGCACTGACTTTTATTGTACTTTATGTTGATGATGTATTGCTTATGGGCAATGACATTCCCATGTTAACATCGGTGAAAGCTTGGCTTTCATTAAAATTCTCCATGAAAGATCTGGGAGAAGCAGCCTATATTATAGGAATAAAGATCTACCAGGATAGATCTAGAAAGCTGCTTGGACTCTCCCAGAGCACATACATTGAAAAAGTGTTGAAAAGATTCAACATGGATCAGTCCAAGAGGGGACTGTTACCAGTGTCACATGGCATCACTCTATCTAAGCGACTACAAATGAGAGAGAAACAACATGACGGATACCATTCACCTCGGCAGTCGAATCGATCATGTATGCCATGATATGTACGCGACCTGATGTCTCGTATGCTTTGAGCATTTGTAGTCGCTACCAGGCAGATCCAGGTGATGGTCACTGGATGGCGGTTAAGAACATCCTTAAGTATCTTAGACGAACTAAGGATGCTTTCTTAGTTTATGGAGATGAGAGAACTTGAGGTAACTGGGTATACCGATGCAAGTTTCCAAACCGATAAAGACGACTCTAAGTCACAATCTGGGTACATATTTTGTTTGAACAACGGAGAGCAGTAAGCTGGAAATCTTCCAAGCAAGAGACTGTTGCCGTTTCAACAACAGAAGCGGAGTATATTACAGCAGCTGAAGCAGCAAAAGTGGCAGTTTGGATCCGTAAATTCCTAATTGGATTAAGAGTAGTTCCATTAGCAGCTGTGCCCGTTCCATTGTATTGTGACAATAACGGGGCTATAGCGCAGGCTAATGAACCGCGGTCTCATCAACGATCCAAGCATGTTCTTCGATGTTTCCATCTGATTCGTGAGATCATACATCGTAGCGATGTGAAGATCGAGAAGGTTGCATCATATGATAATATTGCAGATCCGATGACGAAAGCTATTTCACAGCAGAAGTTTGAGAAACATATACATAGTTCAGGTGTTAGATGCTTGAGTGACTGGCTATAGGCCAAGTGGGAGATTGTTAGACAATTATGACCCATAGCGTCACTGTTTGTAAAAGACATTGTGTTTTTGTACAAAATTAACTATGTAGTAATGAAATTGCCTTTTACTGTTTCGTAATTTATTTACTATGATATAGAAATGGTAGAAGTCCTTATGATTAGTTCCGGATTGAGATGATATGAGACAGTATCAATCCATAAAGGTTTAATCATTAAATATCCCTAGTCGTAGTATTATCGAGATTGGACATCGATACTGTGGAATAGACTAGTATTGTACTTGTGCGCGTTGTGAGGGCACAATGACACAGTTCTCATATTTTTAAGTATTGGATACTTATGAAAGTGCGATAGAAGGTTGTGTTTTACTGATGGTACGGAAAATAGCTTCGCTCTGGATATACCCCGCGGAATCCCATTGGTAGTATGTATATGTGTCTATGGGAGTCCGCTTCAGGGTAGGTGTATTTGGTCTTAACCTGAGACTTGCATCGCTAGTACTTGCGACATTTGATAAACTTTGGTTTTGGTCGTCCAGGGCTTTAACAGGTTCTGTGTACGCCTCTTCTAGGTTTATTGAGAATCGTAGTGTATTAGATGTGATGTCAAGATGGAAGTATCACTTCAGTGTTGGTTACTATAATTAGTCCCAAGGAAAGATTAAGCTTATGAAATACAACCAAATGATATATATAATAAACTTGAAGCATGGCGGAATCATACTTACAAAGCTTTTGTGATGTAAAGATGAACAAAGGTTGAAGCTCCAAGATCCTTGAAGTTTCGGCCAAGAGGAGAAAAGAGTTGAAAGCTCCAAGCTTTGTGTATTCCAAGCTCCAAGGTGGTTTCCCTATCACCTCCTTTGATTCCTTGCTTGTGCTAGCAAAAATGGAGAATGAGAAAACAATTTTCTGCCTTGTGGTGCAGCTCACGACGTGAGCAAGAGAGGAAGAGAGGAGAGTGTTTCACTTTTGATTTTGTTTCCTTTGCATGCCAAAAAACGTGAATGACCAAGGAAAAAAAAGTGAAGTGATATCTAATACCAAAAGAATTTTTTAATGCAAAAAATCCTTCCAAAACCGTGCATGGCTTTCCCTCCAAAATGAATCCATCATTTGCTATCATTACCATACTTTGAGATTAGAGACAATGCATCATCCCTCAAAGGTGACTAGATACATTCACTAT
>SKCR01002124.1:0-25984 GCA_019454045.1 Zanthoxylum bungeanum | reverse complement strand
GGAAAATGTATTTAATGGTTTAATTTTCAAATTGGGAATAAATTTCAAGATGGTCTTGGAAATTAATAAGTTATTTTATTTGTAAAAATAATATATTAAGCCTAAGTCCGGAGTTAAGCAAGTAAGTGGAACATGATATTTGGAATATTCATGTAATGATAACTTTATGCTTAATCCATAATACTTGTCATATAGACTCCTTAATTTCTTTATCAGAACTAAAGATTAGATTCATAAAGTTTGATACTGAAATTGAAGGATCTTTATAAATCTAAAATTAGATTTTAGAAGTAAAAATCAATAAATAATTCTTGGAGAATTAATGACTAATTTCAAGGAGATAAAGTCAATTTTGCAATAAGGCAAGTAGCGCAAGGCGCACCTTACTTCTTCATATTCTAGAAACCCGAGGCTTGGCCAAAGGCGACCGGAATATGGAAAAGGCAAATGCAAAATCATATAATCTTCTAGGAAGATAAAAGGACATATCCCAAGAAGGAATTGATGACGAGCAAGGCTCTAACTTCAAAAATGAATTGTCATAATTATGTTCACAACTAGTATTGAAATTGGATTTTAAATACTTAGTGTGGTACATAAAATATATGTATTGATGTTCAGAATCAGCTATGAGCAGGATAATGACATCAATTGAGATTTATCTGCGAATTGGAAATGGGACGAAAGTCGCTGTTTTAACCGTGGATACCTGAATTTAGGAACAACCTTCGGGTATGTACTTAAATTAGGAAAATGTTATAATGTAACTAGTTTGACTAGAAATATTATCTCCATAGTGGCGTATATAACCCGCTGCGGGTGTACCTTTATATTCTAGAACACTAAAGTGTTTTATTATATAGATGATATTGAGATAAACACATTAGATGTGAATAACAGAATTTATATTTTGAATAAATAATATCTCAAATATATAACATGACAAATAAATAGCTCAACTGATTTGATCAGAAGAAACAAATTGTGGCATAGTTGTCAGGGACACTATTAAACAAGAATCGTATATCCACACTTGGAAGAGTGGGTACCAGGACTAATTTGATCCAATCAAATAAATTCTACGAATCTAGTTTATTGGGCAAAGTGCCTAAAACACTATTTACTTGGTAAAAGTGTAAATGTCACCGATCTGTTAGCCCTAGTTCATAGTGAAGCAAGTGGGCCCATGTCTAGCTAGGCTAGATATGGATATGAATATTTCGTGACCTCTACGGATGTGGCATCGCATATGATTATGTGTTTCTTTTGAAACACAAATCGGAAACTTTTAGTTTCGACACGAAATAGACAAACAAATCGGCTAAGTATTAACCGTCACGGTAAGACCGTAATGGAAAATACTTAAGCAATACGTTTCTCTATGTATACTTGAAAGTATAGTACTCTTACAATGAGGACTCCTCCCGGAACACGTCAGTTTGACGGTGTGTCCGAACAAGATTAACCGAATTTTGTTAGACATAATAAGGTTAATCACGAGTCGCTCTGAGCTACCATTTCCTTCAACGGATAAGCTTTAACAGTGCAATAACTTATTTTGAATAAGGTTCCATAATAATCTGTTTGACAGATATCATATTAGATATGAACATGAAAAGAAACCGGGTTTCACATTCCTGAATATTTGGGAATGCTAGGCATACGTTTGGATGATAACAAACAAGAACCCAAATTGGATAAGTGCCAAATGTAGGTTATCCCAGGGATACCATAAGTATTGTACTTATACACCTCACCAGAGAATAATTATATTATTGTTCACCATGCGGTTTTCCTAAGAGCAATACCGATATGCAGTGGTAGGTGGGAGGATAGTATAACTCGATGAAAATCGGAGTAATACTATTCAAGGCACCGAATCTTAATGGAACATAAATAGTTCATCAAGGATGAAACTATACCATTAATCTTCGAATACACAAGAACTGCGTAGGTCGGAGAGAATCAGAAAACAACCTGGGGTATGGGTTTCTGATCTCACCTCATAAAGATGTCTATCTTATTGAGGAATACCAACTGACTACGTATGAGGAAGTGATACAAGGTATCGAATCCCTATTATGGCAAAGTGCAATGAATCCGAATATGATTCCATGTAAATCAACTATGTTTGGATACTTGTTGATGTACCGCAAGGCATCGTGCCTATCGGTACTATATGAGTCTTCAAGGAAGACATATATGGAAGGCAACATACAAACGTATAAAGCTAGGCTTTTAACGGAAATGTATCGTCATCAACATTGTGTTGATTACGATTCAACCTTTTACCTGTTGCCACGGTAAATCCATTTGGATAATGCTTGTTATTCGATCCATGATTGGATTGAAGCAAGCATTAGGTTCTTGGAATTATCGTTTTGATGTAATCATAATGATTTATGATTTAATTCAAAACGAAAAGGATTTTTGTGAATATAAGAGGGTTAGTGGGAGTGCACTGACAGTGGTTGTCCTATAAAATAATGATAATATGTCATTTCTTGGAAATGATATTCCCATAATATAAATATCGCCTAAAGCTTGGCTTTCGAAACACTCTCCGAGAAACCGTACATTGAAAAATATACGCGACCTGGTGCCTCATACGCTTTGAGCATATGGATTCACAAATAGGCCAATCCGAGTGATAGTCACTGGATTGATGTTAAGAACATCCGTTAGTATCTTAGAGAACTAAGGATGCTGTCTTAGTCTATGGAGAAAGAGAACTTGAAGTGACTAGGTTCACTGTAGCAAGTTTCCTATAACCGATAAAAATGACTATAAGTCGCAAATGGTACTATACAATTTGAATAACGGTACAATGAGCTGGAAATCTTCCAAGCAAGATATTATTACCGAATAAACAACAAATACGGGTTAATTGCAGCAGCTGAAGCAGCAATAGAAGCCATCTGGGTCAATAACAAATCTAATTAGATTAGATATAGTTCTGTTAGCAGCTGAGCTAGGCGTCAGCACAGGCTAAAGAATTAATGGTCTCATCAACGATCCAGATACATACTTCGATATTCATCTGATTCGTTCGGATCATACATCGTGGCGATGTGATGATCGAATAAATCGCATCAAGATGATATTCATACAAATCCGCTGATAAAAGCTTTTCTCAGCAGTTTGAGCCAACCGTACATAGTTCGGGTGTCAGAGAATCGAGTGACTGGCTATAGGCCAAGTGGGAGATTGTTGGACAATTATGACCCATAGCGTCACTATTTGTACAGATCACGGTGTTGTTGTACAAATTAATTATATGTGACAAAAGAGATTGCACTCTTATCATTTGTGATTAGATCACCTAGATGTATAAATGATGAGAGGTCCCTATGATTTGTTCCTGGACGGAGAATGATATGAGACAGTATCAGTCCACGAAGGATAAATCATTAAATATCCCTAGTCAGAGTATTATCGAGATTGGACATCGATAAATACGTAAAATACTAGTATTACACTTGTGCGCGTTTGTGACGGCACGACGGCATAGTTCTCATATATTTGGGTATAAGATACTCATGTAAGTGTAATAGGAGGTTGTGTTTTACCGATGGTATGGGAAATAGCTTTGCTCTGGATAGACCCCCCGCGGAATCCCAATGGTAGTATGACTATGTGTCTATGGGAGTCTGCAATCAGGGTAGGTGTATTTGGTCTTAACCTGAGACTTGTACTGCTAATGCTTACGACAATCAATATACTTTAGTTGAGGTCGTCGAGGGCTTTAACCGGTTCTGTGTACGCCAACGCTAGGTATATTGAGAATCGTAGTGTGTTGGGTGTGATGTTAAGACGGAAGTGGCACTCCAGTCATATGGAGATGATGGTCACATAGGATACGGAACTCGTTCTCTTAAATGCTCGAGCTATCGGGATATTATGACAAGGTCATGTATATCCGATTATAGAGACTAGTTACCAGACATCCGATATGTGCTTCGTACGGGGCAGACACAATTCCAGCCCCAGGCCTAACACGTGAACATCCGATACTGGACCAAAATATGCAATACTTCGGTATACTATGCTTGATATAGATCTAATATTCCTATAAGGTTATTTCTGGAGAATTGGGTAGGCGTTGCGCTTTGCTAGAAGCCAACCTTCTCTTATAAATCGGTATAAACGTAGTACGAGGTACTTACGTGTTCGGATAGTCCGACGATCGTATTTACTACCAACATATTCGAGGATCTCATGGGTCGCTTCCCGAAGATTCACCGATGATGTATGACTCGCACTTTATTAATCTGGGATTAATTAGAAGAGAGAGAAAATTAATCTGGGATAAAATATTAATTAAAGAGAGAGAACGATTAATTTGGAATTAATCGATAAAATAATATATTTGATATATTATGCAAAATTGGATTTCGACGCGGAATTAAAATTAGATTTTAATTCGGGCGAACGAATTAATTTAGAATTAATTCGTTAGCGACGTGAATAGTGATTTCGCTAGGCGTAATCGTTTAATTACGTCGTGATGGAAAATTCGTTAATTTGAAATTAGCGAACCCGAGCCCGAGTGTGATTGCGAGCGCATTCGCATTTCGAATTCGAATGCGGCACTCAAGTCACATCAAGCGTCATATCATTAGTCACATCAAGCATCAAATCACTTGTCACTTTGAGTGATGTGACTTGACAACATGTCACTTTATTAGAGTGATGTGAGTTGATGTAAATAGTGAAAGGTGGTTGGGAAAAGTTAAATTGCTTTTGCTTTTTGACTTTTGCTTTTTGAAATTTAAAAATGGTAAATGCTTTATTAATTTGGGAAATTATAAAAGCATTTTACACTTTTTATTTTTTAGACAATCTCTCTCTCTTTTTTACGTATTAGGGCTTTTTGGAGCCAAAATCTCTTCTTCTTCTCTCACGTCTCAAGACCGATTTCTTCATCTATTTTTCTGGTTTTGACCGAGCAAAATGGAGAAGCAAATGATCTTGTTGCAAGATCTATGTGCTAGGACACTCATGGAGGAATACAAAGGTGATAGGGAAGTGTCTTCATGAGCATGGAATCCATTCTTGGAGCTTGAAGCTTGGAGCTTCAATGGTGTTCATCAATGGCCGATTCTTGGAGGAGGAAGCAGCCCCTACGCCGTGCAGTCCACCATTTGCGCAGCCCATTGCTGAGCAATGAGGAGCAGTGCGTTTTTGGTCCTTGTTGCATCTCTACCGATCAATGTGAGTTTTTTTCCGCACATCCCTTGATGTGTATTTATATTGTTTCATGCTTAATCTATGATCTTGGGACCCTTAGAGGACTCCAACAATTTGCAATGGGCAAGTAGCGCAAGGCGCACCTTACTTCGATATTCTAGAAGGCCAAGGCTTGGCCAAAGGCTTCTGGAGTGTTGAAAATGGCAAAGGCAAAATCATTATAATCTTCTAGGAAGATAAAGAACAAATCCCAAAATGTCTACCTAAATTATGGCAAACGGATCGTGGAAGCTTGACTGCCGTTTGGACAAAGCAGATATGAAGGAATTGAAGAACGAGCAAGGCTCTGACTTCAAATATGTTTGTCAAGATTATGTTCACTACTAGTATTAAAATTAGATTTTAAATACTTAGTGTGGTACATAAAATATATGTATTGATGTTGAGAATCTGTTTTGAACAGGATACTGACTTAAATTGAGATAAATCTGCGAATCGGAAACGGGACGAAAGTCACTGTTTTAACCGTAGATACCTAAGTTTAGGAACTACCCTTAGGGTGTGTACCTAAATTTGGAACTGTTATAATGTAACTAGTTTGACTAGAAACATTATCTTTATATCAGTGTATTATCTGTTGCGGATATACCTTTATATTCTAGAACACTAAAGTGTTTTATTGTATAAAGATGATATTAAGATAAACACATTAGATGTGAATGACAGAATTTATATTTTGAATATAAATAATATCTCAAACATATAAAATGACAAACAACTAGCTCAAACTAATTTGATCAGAAGAAACTAATTTTGGGCAAAGTGTCTAAAACATTATTTACATGGTAAAAGTGCAAATACCACATATCTGTTAGCCCTAGTTCATAGTGAAGCAAGTGGGCCCATGTCTAGCTATGCTAGATATGGATATGAATATTTCGTGACCTTACGGATGTGGCATCACGTTATGGTTATGTGTTCCTTTTGAAACACAAATCGGAAACTTTTAGAGTTTCGACACGAAATAGACAAAAAGATCGGCTAAAGTATTAAACCATCACGGTAAGACCGTAATGGAAAATACTTAAGCAATAAGTTTTTAAAATACTTGAAAGAGTATAATATTCTTTCAATGAGGACTCCTCCCGGAACACGTCAATTTGACGGTGTGTCCGAACTGATAAACCGAATTTTGTTAGAGATGATAAGGTTAATCATGAGTCGCTCTGAGCTACCATTTCCTTCAACGGATAAGCTTTGACAGTGCAGAACTTATTTTGAATAAGGTTCCATTAAAAATCTGTTTGACAGATTTCATATTAGATATGAATAGGAATGAAACCGGGTTTCTCATTCCTAATATTTGGGTATGCTGGGCATATGTTTGGATGATACCAAACTAGAACCCAAATTGGATAAGTGCCAATTGTAGGTTATCCTAGGGATACCAAAGTATAGTACTTATACAACTCACAACAGAACAATTAGATTGTTGCTCACCTTGGGGTTTTCCTAAGATGAATACCGATATGCAATGGTAAGTGGGAGGATAGTAAAACTCGATGAAAATCAAAGTAATACTATTCCAGCAGAGATCCTTAATGGAACACAAATAGTTCATCAATGATGTAACTATTGTAGAGTTTAAATCAAGTCCCAAGATCATCAATCATGCATAAAAACGAGTTGAATACAACCAAGAGTAAGGCGGAATACATACTCACATTGATGGGTTTGATGCTAGGAAGAACAAGATGCGTTTTTGCTCCTCCATGAAGCTCGGCAATGGCTTCTTGATGAAGTGGACTGCACGATTTTGAGCTTTCTTCCTCCTTGTTCATTCGCCATTGATGAACCACCATTGAAGCTCCAAGCTTCAAGCTCCAAAAACCAAATCCAAGCTCACAAATTCGTTTCCATATCACCATAATATAACCCTAGGTGTGTGCTAGCACTACTCTTCTTCTTCTTTGCTTCTCACAAATTCGGTGAAACCAGAAAATTTTGAAGCAATCGGCAGTGAAGCCGTGAATAGAGGAAGGAGAAAAGAGAGGGAAAAGAGAAGTGCGTTTTTCTTGCATGTTGGAGAGAGAAGATAAAGCTTTAATATATGTGTTTATAATATTTACCAAGTAAATTAAATAAAACATATATATTACTTTAATTCAAAAGTCAAAAAGTAAAAAGCAAATTGTTGCTTTTTCAATTTCTACATCAATCACTCAAATCAAGTGACAACATGTCACATCACTCAAAGTGACATTTGATTTGACGATTGATGCGACTAGTGATATGACGCACGATTTGACTTGCGTGCCGCATTCGAATTCGAAATGCGAATGCGCTCGCAAATAATCCCGGGCTCGGGTTCGCTAATTCCAAATTAACGAATTTTCCGTCGTGTCGTAATTAAATGATTACGCCTAGCGAAATCACTATTCACGTCGCTAACGAATTAATTCTAAATTAATTCGTTCGCCCGAATTAAAATCTAATTTTAATTCCGCGTCGAAATCCAATTTCTAATAATATATCAAATTATTAATTTATCGATTAATTCCAAATTAATCGTTCTCTCTCTCTTTAACTAATATTTTATCCCAGTTAAAATATCTCCGCAATTAATCCCAGATTAATTTTCTCTCTCTTCTAATTAATCCAAGATTAATTAAAGTGCGAGTTATACATCATCGGTGAATCTTCAGGAAGCGACCCATGAGATCTCCGGATATGTTGGCAGTAAATACGGTCGTCGGACTACCCGAACACGTAAGTACCTCGTACTACGTTTATACGATTTACAAGACAAGGTTGGCTTCTAGCAAAGCGCCATGCCTACCCAATTCTCTAGAAATATTCTTACAGGAATATATAGATCTGTATCAAGCGTAGTATACCGTAGTATTGTGTATATCAGCCCAGTATCGGATAGTCACGTGCCAGGGCTTGGGCTGGATAATTGTCTGCCCCGTCCGAAGCACATGTCGGATGTCTGGTAACTAGTCTCTATAATCGGATATACATGACCTTGTCATATATCCCGATGGCCGGCCAGCACTAAGAGCACTAATACCGTATCCTGCGTGACATCATCTCCACTATAACTGAAGTGGTACTTCCGTCTCGACATCACACCCAATACACTACGACTCTCTGATAAACCCAGAAGCGGTGTACGCAGAACCGGTTAAAGCCCTGTACCACCAAGACCAAAGTCTACCGATTATCGCAAGTATTAGCGATGCAAGTCCTCAAGTTAAGACTATACACACCTACCTTGATTTCGACCTCCCATAGACACATAGTCATAATACCAATGGGATTCCGAGGGGCCTATCCAGAGCGAAGCTTTTCCCGTACATCGGTGAAAACACAACCTCCTATCACACTTGCATAAGTATCCAATACTTAAATATATGAGACTATGCCGTTCTGCCCTCAAACGCGCATAAGTGTAATACTAGCCTATTCCGCATTATCGATGTCCTGTCTCGATAATACCCCGGCTAGGGATATTTAATGATTAATCCTCTGTGGACTGATACTGTCTCATATCATCTCAATCCAGGAACTAATCATATGGACCTCTCTTCATTTAACATATATGGTGATCTAATCACAAATGATGAGAGTGCAATTTCCTTGTCACATAATTAATTTGTACAACAACACCGTGATCTGTACAAATAGTGACGCTATGGGTCATATTATCCAACAATCTCCCACTTGGCACATAGCCAGTCACTCGAGTGTCTAACACCCGAACTATGTACGGTTCGCTCAAATTGCTGAGGAAATGGTTTCGTCAGCAGATTTGCGTAATTATCTTCTGACGCGATTTATACGATCATCACATCGCCACGATGTATGATCCGAACGAATCAGATGAATATAGAAGTATATATTTGGATCGTCGATGAGACCATTAATTCTTAGCCTGTGCTGACGCCTAGCTCAGCTGCTAAAAGAACTATATCTAATCTAATTAGATTTATTATCGATCCAAATGGCTTCTATTGCTGCCTCAGCTGCAGCAATAATCCGCACTTTATTGTTTATTCGGCAACAGTTATTTTGCTCGGAATATTTCCAGCTCACTGTCCCAGTGTTCAAACTTTATAGTACCGTATTATTTAATCGTTTGGAAACTTGCAGCAGTGATCCCAGTCACTTCAAGTTCTCCTTCTCCATAGTTTAAGACAGCATCTTTAGTTCTCTAAGATACTAATAGATGTCCTTAACTTCAATCCAATGACTATCACTTGGATTGTCCTGATTGTGACTCCATATGCTCAAAGCGTATGAGACACCATATCAAGTACATTTTAAATGTACAATTTCCAGAGAGTGTAACAACTCCAAATCTATCCCTGTAGATCTTTATTCCTTGAATAAAGGTGTTACTCCCCAGAATTCCACGGAGAATTTCTTATGAAAGCCAAGCTTTCACCGATTGTTTTATGGGAATTTCATTGTCAGTGCTATCCCACTAACCTCCTTATATACACAAGAATTATTTCGTTTTGAGTCAAATCATAAACATTATGATTACATCAAAACGATAATTCCTAGAACCTATGCTTGCTTCAATCCAAACATGGATCGATAACCTGCAAACCTTGTTGGTCGGTTATACAAAATCGTCAGGATGTTGTAAGCATCCTCAAAAAGGTTTCCTTTTCAGGAAAGCGATTTTGATCTGCAACTGACACATTTCATAAATGAAATATGCAGTTATCAACAAGCATCTTCAAAATGGATTTATCATGGCAACAGGTAAAAGGTTGAATCGTTATTAACACAAGTTGATAACGATACCTTTCCGTCAAAAGCCCAGCTTTGTACGTTGGTATGTTGCCTTCCATTATGTCTTCCTTGAAGACGTTTAATGTACCAATAGGCACAATGCCTTGTGGTACAACAACTAGTATCCAAAATAGTTGTTATACATGGAATCCATTTCGGACTCATGGCACTTTGCCATAATAGGGAGTCGATACCATGTATCACTACCTCATACGTAATCAGTTGGTATACCTTAAAGATTACATCTTTATGAGGTGAGATCAGAAAATCATACCCAGGTTGTTTTCTGACTCTCTCTGATCTACGCGGTTCTTGTGTACTCGAAGATTAATGGTATAGATTCATCATAGATGAAATATTTGTGTTCCATTAAGGACTTCGTGCCTTGAACAGTATTACTCCGATTTTCATCGAGTATCACTATCCTCCCACTGACCACTGCATATCGGTATTCCTCTCAGGAAAAACCGCATGGTGAGCAACAATCACATTGTTCTCATGTGAGAAGTATAAGTACTATACTTATGGTTTCCCGTAGGATAACCTATATTGGCACTTATCCAATTTGGATCCTTAGTTTGGTATCATCCAAACGTTATGCCTGGCATACCCAAATTATCAGGAATGAGAAACCTCGTTTCTTCCCTGTTCATATCCTATATGAAATCTGTCAAACAGATTATTATGGAACCTTATTCTAAATAAGTTATTGCACTGTTAAAACTTATCCGTTGAAGGAAATGGTTAGCTCAGAGTGACTCATGATTAGCCTTATCATGTCTAACATGATTCGGCTAATCCGTTCGGAAAAACCGTCACTTTGACGTGTTCTGGGAGGAGTCCTCATTTGAAAGTTAATACTATACTCTTTCAAGTATATAAGAAACTTATTGCTTAAGTATTTTCATTACGGTCTTACCGTGACGGTATAATACTATAGCCGATCTGTTTGTCTATTTCGTGTCGAAACTCTAAAAGTTTCTGATTTGTGTTCTTCAAAAGGAACACATAACCATAACGTGATGCCACATCCGTTAAGGTCACGAAATATTCATGTTCACATCTAGCCTAGCTAGATATGGGCCCACTTACTTCACCATGAATAGGGTTAACAGATCAGTGGCACTTACACTATTACCAAGTAACAGTGTTTAGGTACTTTACCTAACAAACTAGATTCGTAGACTTTATTTGAATAGTCAAATCAGTCCTAGTATCCACTCTTCAAAAGTGTGGATATACGAGTCTTGTATAATTGTGTCCAGACAACAATGCCACAAATAAGTCTCTATTGATCAAATCAATTCGAGCTATTTATTTGTCATTTTATATGTTTGAGATTTTATTTATATTCAAAATATAAATTCTGTTATTTACATGTAATGTATTTATCTCAGTATCATCTTTATATAATAAAACACTTAGTGTTCTATAATATAAAGGTTTTATCCACAATGGATTAAGCACTGATATAGAGATAATGTCTCTAGTCAAACTAGTTACATTATAACAGTTCCTAATTTAAGTACACACCCGAAGGGTAGTTCCTAAACTTAGGTATCTACGGTCGAAACAGCGACTTTCGTCCCGTTTCCGATTCGCAGAGCAATCTCAGCTTGAAGTCAGTATCCTGCTCAAAGCAGATTCTGAACATCAATACATATATTTTATGTACCACACTAAGTATTTAAAATCTAATTTCAATACTAGCTGTGAACATAACTAAGACAAACATTTTCAAAGTAAGAGCCTTGCCCTTTCTTTAATTCCTTCGTGTCTGTCATATCCAAATGGTAGTCATTTTGGGATATGTCAATTATCCTATTCAATATTTCAAAACCTTAGGCCAAGCCTTGGGTTTTTAGAATATTGAAACGATGTGCACCTCGTGCTACATGCCCAATTGCAAACTTTGACTTTATATGAATAGTCAATTAATTCTCCAAGAATTATAAATTGCAATTTTAATACTTCTTAAATCTAAAATTAGATTTATGACAAGTATATAAATTAAGCATTAAAGTCATCATCACATAAATCTTCCAAAGATTTTATGCTCTACTTATTTTGCTTAATTTTAGGCTAAAGGTATAATAAGTTATTTTATCAAATAAAGTAACCTATTATTTGTTCCCATTTGAAAATTAAATCATTTAAAATATTTTAATCACAGATTATATTTTAAATATCCAACTTTTCAATTTTATCTTGATTACAATAGTCCAACTATTTAATCAACGATTAGTGGTACTATATTATATTATAATGATTATAATATCCAACTATATGATCAAAATATAATCCAAATTAATTAACCTCAATTACATTGATTACTATAATCCAATTATAAAATCAACTGTAAACTGAAATTAATTAATTCAAATATATTGATTAATATAATCCAATTATATATAATCAAGTATAATACAGTCCAACTGTTTTATTTAAACAACAATTTAAATATTAGTCCAACTAAAATTTAATCTAATGACGAAAGAATGTTAAATGAGCGCGTATGGCGAGTAATTGAACGAGTATTGGCAAATTCAATTCTACCTCCCACTATTTTTCGTCGAGCCTCTAACCCTCTGTCGAGTACTCGGGAAACCGTGTTTCCTAGTGGGCTAGGATCCCGTTAAATATCACACAATCTTGACTTTGGCCAACAAATTGTATGATAATTAACTAGGTAGATCTCGAAGATCAATGGGATCTCATCCAACTCCTAGATCCAGTAGGTGGACATCCAAGTCCCAAACATATATCTTATATATGCCTATACATCGAATGTATACCCTAACCTTTTTCCTCTGAATCAACTAGGCCTTGGCTTTGGCACAACAAACCTAGTGATCCCAGTCAAGCGCGGACCCATTGACATGGAAGCTTCCTAATCAATGTCTATGGACAAGAAGTGGTCTTGACTTTGGCCAACAAACCACAACTTGGACACGACACCGATAGGAACAAAGCCTCGTGATTAAAACACATCTTTGGACGGACAAGGGCTTGACTTTGGCCAACAACCCCTGCCAATCTCGGATCTTGAGTAAAGAATCACTCAATGGAAGGAAAAATAACGCTTGATATTTAACGAGGGTTTTTTGCGTGCAAATTGACAACCAATTTATTATCTTTGTTAAGGTCTCAACATCATACACCCTTAAACATGCATTCTAAACACATAATAAAGCGCATATGTAAAATAATAATGATATGCGGATGGATATTTTACACATTGATCCTAGATCAATCTACTCTCTCTCCATCAAATCTCTCACTTTCTCTCTCCCACTAGCACTAATATTCTTCTACCCGTTACACTACACTTCTAAAGAAACCTCATTTACATGGAGGGGAATAGGTGAGAAGAGAATACAAAGAATAGGAGATAAGGCTGGACTCGCAGGTCCAATTAATAAATCAAATTTATTACAACAATTTCTAAAATTGCCCCACCCTCTAATATCCATCCGATATACATTATTCAAACATCATAACCATGTATTCATACAAGCATGTTATCAATCAATCAATCAAATTAATTAATCTTGATAATTAGTGATCATCCAATGTTCAAACAAAGATTTGATTTTGTTCGAGTCAAACTCGTATTGCGAACACGTACTCAAAGTACGATTTCTCAAATAAAATTAAATTACATGATTAAATCCAATTTAATACGTATTTAATTCTAATTCATTATTTAATTCCAATTAAATATTACACTTTATAAAATAAACCTTTACGACTTAAATTCCAAATTTAATCGTTACGGGTCTCAAAGCCCGATTAATATCCAATATTAATTTAATTAAAGTCCAATGGGCTTTTAATTAATTTCTTGAGGCGTGGACTTTTGGTCAACTCGGGTCAAACCCGCAACTAAAATCCAATCCGGGAGTTACCCCATAAGCCCATAAATTAATTTAGGCCCATTAGGCCCAATTAAACGTTAAAGGTTTATTAGTCGCATTTGGGCCTTTTGGAAGCGGTTTTGGGCCTAATTGGATCCAACCAATTTTGGCCTAAACCAACTTTGTACAACAAAGTCCAATAAACCCAATAACAACTTAAAAAGCCCAAATCCAATTTTAAGGCCCATTTTATTAAATTACAAAATCCAATTTTACAATTCAATTAAACAAAGTGCATAGCATTATTAATTACCCAAATCAAAGTTTCCAAAACATCAAATATGTCCAATTAATCATGCTTATCATCAATTAATCATGTCCAACATAATTAAATCAAATCAAAATCAAACCTAATTTATACATGCTAAAGTCTCGGCCAAAGAGGGAAATTATGCCCAAATCAAATTCAATCCAATTGAACCAAATCAAACATAAATTCAACATCCCCAAATGATTTCTAAGTCATCCAATGAACAAAAAATCAAAGAACCAAGACAATAGGGACTTGCCAAATTCGGCCATCACAAGCAAATTGGGGAAAAATTGTTCCAAACACTTTTCATCAAATTGATCTAATCAATCATCAATTAAACAACATTCAAGCATTCTAAATCATCCAATTTCATTAAACATGCTCAAAATCAAGTTTACCCAAATTTGTCATGCTCAAAATTTGGGGAAAAATGGATCCAACCAAATTTCATGAAATTGATTATGCACAACATCAATTCAACCTCATTCAAACATACTATACTAAACAATTTAATCATTTGATGCTCAAATTGAGTTTACCCAAATTAAAGTTTTGACCAACAATAAGCAAATTGGGGAAAATCAATCCAATCAATTTTTCTTCAAATTGATTACATATAACACTAATTAAATCATATATAAGCATTCTTAAACAAACAATTTGTAAAAATCATGCTTAAATAAAAAGGCCCAAATTTTGCTCAAGAACCCTAAATCGTTTTTATGCAACCAATAGCTCAAGATACCATTGTAGAGTTTAAATCAAGTCCCAAGGATCATCAATCATGCATAAAAACGAGTTGAATACAACCAAGGAGTAAGGCGGAATACATACTCACATGATGGGTTTGATGCTAGGAAGAACAAGAGGCGTTTTTTGCTCCTCCATGAAGCTCGGCAATGGCTTCTTGATGAAGTGGACTGCACGATTTTGAGCCTTCTTCCTCCTTGTTCATTCGGCCATTGATGAACCACCATTGAAGCTCCAAGCTTCAAGCTCCAAAAACCAAATCCAAGCTCACAAATTCGTTTCCCTATCACCATAATATAACCCTAGGTGTGTGCTAGCACTACTCTTCTTCCTTTGCTTCTCACAAATTCGGTGAAACCAGAAAATTTTGAAGCAAATCGGCAGTGAAGCCGTGAATAGAGGAAGGAGAAAAGAGGGAAAAGAGAAGTGCGTTTTTCTTGCATGTTGGAGAGAGAAGATAAAGCTTTAATATATGTGTTTATAATATTTACCAAGTAAATTAAATAAAACATATATATTACTTTAATTAAAAGTCAAAAAGTAAAAAAGCAAATTGTTGCTTTTTCAACTTCTACATCAATCACTCAAATCAAGTGACAACATGTCACATCACTCAAAGTGACATTTGATTTGACGATTGATGCGACTAGTGACATGACGCACGATTTGACTTGCGTGCCGCATTCGAATTCGAAATGCGAATGCGCTCGCAAATAATCCCGGGCTCGGGTTCGCTAATTCCAAATTAACGAATTTTCCATCGCGTCGTAATTAAATGATTACGCCTAGCGAAATCACTATTCACGTCACTAACGAATTAATTCTAAATTAATTCGTTCGCCCGAATTAAAATCTAATTTTAATTCCGCGTCGAAATCCAATTTCTAATAATATATCAAATATATTAATTATCGATTAATTCCAAATTAATCGTTCTCTCTCTCTTTAACTAATATTTTATCCCAGATAAAATATCTCCGCAATTAATCCCAGATTAATTTTCTCTCTTCTAATTAATCCTAGATTAATTAAAGTGCGAGTTATACATCATCGGTGAATCTTCAGGAAGCGACCCATGAGATCTCCGGATATGTTGGCAGTAAATACGGTCGTCGGACTACCCGAACACGTAAGTACCTCGTACTACGTTTATACCGATTTACAAGACAAGGTTGGCTTCTAGCAAATCGCCATGCCTACCCAATTCTCCAGAAATATTCTTACAGGAATATATAGATCTGTATCAAGCGTAGTATACCGTAGTATTGTGTATATCAGCCCAGTATCGGATAGTCACGTGCCAGGGCTGGGGCTGGATAAGTGTCTGCCCCGTCCGAAGCACATGTCGGATGTCTGGTGACTAGTCTCTATAATCGGATATACATGACCTTGTCATAATATCCCGATGGCCGGCCAGCACTTAAGAGCACTAATACCGTATCCTGCGTGACATCATCTCCACTATAACTGAAGTGATACTTCCGTCTCGACATCACACCCAATACACTACGACTCTCTGATAAACCCAGAAGCGGTGTACGCAGAACTGGTTAAAGCCCTGTACCACCAAGACCAAAGTCTACCGATTATCGCAAGTATTAGCGATGCAAGTCTCAGGTTAAGACTATACACACCTACCTTGATTCGGCCTCCCATAGACACATAGTCATAATACCAATGGGATTCCGAGGGGTCTATCCAGAGCGAAGCTGTTTCCCGTACCATCGGTGAAACACAACCTCCTATCGCACTTGCATAAGTATCCAATACTTAAATATATGAGAACTATGCCGTTCTGCCCTCACAACGCGCACAAGTGCAATACTAGCCTATTCCGCATTATCGATGTCCTATCTCGATAATACTCCGGCTAGGGATATTTAATGATTAATCCTCCGTGGACTGATAATGTCTCATATCATCTCAATCCAGGAACTAATCATATGGACCTCTCTTCATTTATACATATATGGTGATCTAATCACAAATGATGAGAGTGCAATTTCCTTGTCACATAGTTAATTTGTACAACAACACCATGATCTGTACAAATAGTGACGCTATGGGTCATATTATCCAACAACTATTCCATTAATCTTCGAATACACAAGAACCACGTATGTCAGAGAGAGTTAGAAAATAACCTGGGGTATGGGTTTCTGATCTCACCTCATAAAGATGTCTATCTTATTGAGGTATACCAACTGACTACGTATGAGAAAGTGATACAAGGTATCGACTCCCTAATTATGGAAAAGTGCCATGAGTCCGAAATGGATTCCATGTATATCAACAAGTTTGGACACTAGTTAATGTACCGCAAGGCATTGTGCCTAATGGTACTATATAAGTCTTCTAGGAAGACATACATGGATGGCAACATACCAACGTATAAGGATAGGCTTTTAGCGGAAATGTATCGTTATCAACATTGTGTTGATTACGATTCAACCTTTTACCTGTTGCCACGGTAAATCCATTTGGATAATGCTTTCTAATGCTGCATGTTTCATTCGTGAAATATGTCAGCTTAACGGGAAAATCACTTTCCTGAAAAGGAAACCTTTTGGAGGATGTTTATAACATCCTGTCGGTTTTGTCGTACAATAACTAGCAAACAAGGTTTTCAGGTTATACGATCCATGTTTGGATTGAAGCAATCATAGGTTCTTAGAATTATCATTTTGATGTAATCATAATGGTGTATGATTTGATTCAAAATGAAATGATTCTTGTGTATATAAGGAGGTTAGTTGGAGCGTACTGACGATGACTGTCCTATAAATAAGGATAATATGTCAGTTCTTGGAAATGATATTCCCATAATAATAATCAGCGAAAGCTTGGCTTTCGAGAAAAATCTCTGAGAAACCGTACAATTGAAAAATGTACGCGACCTGGTGTCTCATACGCTTTGAGCATATGGAGTCACAAACAGGGCAATCCGAGTGATAGTCACTGGATTGATGTTAAGAACATCCGTTAGTTTCTTAGAGAACTAAGGATGCTATTTTAATCAAAGGAGATGGAGAACTTGAAGTGACTGGGATCACTGTAGCAAGTTTCCTAAACCGATAAAAATGACTACAAGTCACAAACGGTACTATACAGTTTGAATAATGGAACAATGAGCTATAAATCTTCCAAGCAAGATACTGTTACCAAATAAACAACAAATGCGGGTTATTACTGCAGCTGAGGCGGCAATAGAAGTCATTTGTGTCGATAATAAATCTAATTAGATTAGATATAGTTCTGTTAGCAGCTGAGCTAGGCGTCAACACAGGCTAAAGAATTAATGGTCTCATCAACGATCCAGAAATATACTTTGATATTCATCTGATTCGTACAGATCATACATCGTTGCGATGTGATGATCGTATAAATAGCATCAGACGATAATCATACAAATCCGCTGACGAAATCTTTTCTCAGCAATTTGAGCCAACCGTACATAGTTTGGGTGTAAGACACTCGAGTGACTGGCTATAGGCCAAGTGGGAGATTGTTGGACAATTATGACCCATAGCGTCACTATTTGTACAGATCATGGTGTTGTTGTACAAATTAACTATATGACAAAGGAGATTGCACTCTTATCATTTGTGATTAGATCACCTAGATGTATAAACGATAGGAGGTCCCTATGATTTGTTCCTGGACGGAGAATGATATGAGACAGTATCAGTCCACGAAGGATAAATCATTAAATATCCCTAGTTAGAGCATTGTCGAGATTGGACATCGATAAATGCGTAAAAGACTAGTATTGCACTTGTGCGCGTTGTGAGGGCACAATGTCATAGTTCTCATATATTTGGGTATAGGATACTCATGCAAGTGTAATAGGAGGTTGTGTTTTACCGATGGTACGGGAAACAGCTTCGCTCTGGATAGACCCCCTCGGAATTCCATTGGTAGTATGACTATGTGTCTATGGAAGTCCGAAATCAGGGTAGGTGTATTTGGTCTTAACCTGAGACTTGCACCGCTAATACTTACGATAATCAATATACTTTGGTTGCGGTCGTCCAGGGCTTTAACAGGTTCTATGTACGCCAATGCTGGGTATATTGAGAATCGTAGTGTGTTGGGTGATATGTCAAGACGGAAGTATCACTCCAATTATAGTGGAGATGATGGTCACGTAGGATAGGGGACTGGTTCTCTTAAATGCTGCAGCTAACGGGATAAAATGACAAGGTCAGGTTTATCCGATTATAGAGACTAGTCACCAGACATCCGACATGTGCTTCGTACGGGGCAGACACAATTCCAGCTTCAGGCCTAGCACATGATCATCCGATACTGGACAGAAATACGTAATATTACGTATACTACGCCTGATATAGATCCTTTATTCCTGTAAGGATATTTCTGGAGAATTGGGTTGGCATGGCGCTTTGCTAGAAGCCAACCTTGTCTTGTAAATCGGTAAAATGTAGTACTTGGTACTTACGTGTTCGGATAGTCTGACGACCGAATTTACTGCCAACATATTTGGGGATCTCATGGGTCGCTTCCCAAAGATTCACCGATGACGTATGACTCGCACTCTAAATTAATCTGGGATTAATTAGAAGAGAGAGAAAATTAATCTGGGATTAATTACGGAGATATTTTATCTGGGATAAAATATCAATTTAAGAGAGATAACGATTAATTTGGAATTAATCGATTAAATTAATATATTCGATATATTAAACGAAATTGGATTTCGACGCGAAATTAAAATTAGATTTTAATTCGGGAGAACAAATTAATTTAGAATTAATTCTTTAGTGACGTGAATAGTAATCATGATAGGCATGATTATTTAATTAAATTAGATTTAATTACGACGCAACAGAAAATTCGTTAATTTGGAATTAGCGAACCCGAGCCCGAAATTATTTGCGAGCGCATTCGTATTTCAAATTCGAGTGCGGCACGTAAGTCAAATCAAGCGTCAAATCACTAGTCGCATCTAGCGTCACATCATTCGTCAATCAAGTGATGGATGTCTTTCAGTTTGAGTGATTGACGTAAGTCACTATTCATTATTGATGGATTGATGGGAGTTGATGGAAGTGGTTAGTGCCATTATTGCTTGACTTTTTCAAAGCGAAATGCACATGAAATGAATTTGAAATTCAAATGTGTGTATTAGATACACAAATTTGGAATCAAACTACACAATTCTCTCTCTTCTCTCTCTCTCACGCCCTTGGGGCAAAATTTCTCCTCTGTTTTGGCAGTCCACTGCCGTGAACCAAGGAAGAAATGGGAAGCAAGAGTTGCAATTTTGTTGCAAAATCGGGAGTGCGAGCATACTACGAAGTCATGCGAAGGTGATAGGGAAGTCCACCAATGAGCTGGGAATCGTTTGACGAAGCTTGGTACTTGACGAAGGAGCTCAAATGGCCGAAACTAGTGAGCTATGACAGTGAACTACTGAGCAATCCATGGAGGCAGAAATGTTGATTTTTTTTGCCTACCGCGTCGCTCAACCGATCGATGTAAGTATTCCACAACTTCGTCGTTGTTTTTCACACATGTTTATCGCTTTTGATTCGATCTTGGGACCGTAGAACTCCAACACAACCATCTACCTAACTTCCCTACAAGCGAAGGTACCGAATGCAGATACTTCAAGGGATTCTCCTTTGCTACCACTTGGATCTTGTAGGATTGTAAATAATGGCGCAACTTTCGGGAAGTCCATACTACCGCCAAACAGATCTTCTCTACTTCATGATAGCGGGATTCATACGGAAGCATCTTCTTACTGAGGTAGTAGACTGCATGTTCCACCCCTGTCTCATCTACTTGTACCATCATCGCCCCCAGCGCTTCGGGTTCTATGGCCAAATACAGCACTAAGGGTTTTCCAGGTCTTGGCAGTTTCACGACGGGAGGTTTCACTAGGTATTCTTTGATCCTGTCAAAGGCTTCTTGGCATTGTTCGTTCCACTTCACCGGCTGGTCTTTCCTTAACAGCTTGAAGATGGGATCGCATACTAACGTCAGCTTGGCGATGAATCGACTGATATACTGGATCTTCCCGAGGAAGGCTCTAACTTCTTTCTCCGTCTTCGGCGCAGGCATTTCGGTAATCGCTTTGATCTTCTTAGGGTCCACTTCTATTCCTCCCATTCCTACCATATGTCCTAGTAGTTTTCCTGATGTTACCCCGAACACACTCTTCTTGGGATTTAGTCGTAGGTTGTATTTGTCGACTCTCTGAAGGAACTTCTCTAGTGCTTCTATGTGTCCGTATCTCGTCTCCGACATCACCATCATGTCGTCCACATACACTTCGATCTCCTTATGCATCAAGTCGTGGACCAACGTAGTGGCCATTCATTGATAAGTGGCTCCCACATTCTTAAGCCCAAACAACATAACCTTGTAATAATAAATGCCCCACTCAGTGACAAATGAGGTATTATGCTTGTCTTCTTTAGCCATAAGGACCTGATTATATCCCGAGAACCCATCTGCGAATGAGTGCATGGAAGATAAAGCCGCGCTAGTAACCAGTCGTCTATATGTGTAAAGGAAAATCATCATTTGGGCAAGCTTTGTTAAGGTCTCTATAGTCCACACAAGTTCGGGTAAGTCGGTATCGTGTGTTGGGGATACTTCTATCTGATCTACTTCTATGCTACTCCGGGCATGTCCTCGTAGGACCAAGAGAATACCTTAGCGTATTTGATTAACATTCCCTTTAATTCTTTCCGCTCCTCAGAGGTAACCTCACTCACAATTAGAATCTCCTTGGGGCTTTCAGGCGTACCAAGGTTAAATGCAATTGTTTTGGTTGAGTTAATTTCAAATATGCTCATGTCGTGCAAGTTAGATGGTAGAGACTCGGGCAAATAAACAAAACGAATGTCTTTATTATTAGCGAATGCAGGAGTATAATCAAATAAATCAGGGAAATAAACGTATTCTTCATCCACATCCTTGTCTTCTCCGGACTCCTTGCTCTCCTCAAGCGTCAGGCTCTCTAGCTGCATCAGCTACTCTTCCCACTTGTCTTTCTCCTCTGCGACTTCTTCTGCCCGTGGCTCCTCGCCCATCACATCCCGGAAGATCTCAAATCCTGGTATCATGATCCTATTGACTTCCACTGGTTCAGGCTCTCATTGATACCCCGTAGCTTTCACAAAGTAGTCTGCCAGCTTCAACCCTTTCTTCTTGGTCTTCGGCTTATCCTCGTCAGACTTGTACCCCAATCCTCTCTTGGTGGTCTGCCCCTTGAAGTCTGGTAGTGCTCCTCCAACACCTGATCTCGTGCCCAGCTCAAACTTCATCTTCTCCATGATCCTAGCCACATTAGGATCCACCCACTCCTCAAAGTTTTCCGCTAATTAGAACCTTGTGAAAGGTTGTATCTCCAAAGCGGCCACAACATTGTCTACCTCAGCTCTAATGGTAACGATCTCCCTTCCATATGGAAACTAAATAACTTGGTGCAAAGTGAAGGGCACACCCTCAAGCTTGTGAAACCATGGCCTCCCCAATAGCAAAGCAAAAGTGGCCGGGATATCAAGCACCGTGAACTCAACCTCATCCTCAATTGGGCCCACTTTGACTACTGCAGCAAAAGTGCCTTCTACTCCCCACTTACTATCATCATACTCCTTGATGGTCATGTTGGAGGGACTCAAATTTATTGACTTCATACCCAACCTCGACAGAATCTTCAAATGGCACACATTGATAGATGAGCTATCATCCACCATCACACAAGATGTCCTATTTACCTTCACTTCCGCTCTAATGAACAATGGCCTATAGTGATCCCTTCCCTCCAATGGGAGTTCCTCCTCAGAGAACGTTATCACATGTAAAGCTTCCTTCTGTATCGACCCTAAGAACATTGCGGTGTTGGCATCCTCTGGTACCACTATCTTACTCAAAGCCTCAACCATGGCGCGTCTGTGCTCCTAAGATGTACACAATAACTCCCAAATGCTCACATGTGCTCGCATCTTCTTCAACTGATGCAGCACTACATCTCACTCAGTATTATCCACATTCTCGGCCACTTCTCTGCCTTCTGCCAATATTTTCTTACCTTTCTCCGCTACATAACCGTAAAAACGCCCACTGCATGTCATCTCATTCACCTCATCTTCATCAGTGCTTGAGAAGTTCTCCCAGAAATTCTTCCCCTACTCTGTCTCATCTTCATTACTACTATCCCAAATCCCCAGGCAAAAGGCTTGGTGGTCAAGGGTTTTGAGGACAAGGGTTTCAGGTAGGCTAGAGCTAATCATGTAGGTGGGTGGTGGAATAGAGTGATAGTTAGGTAATGGGTTTCTCTGTGTGTTGGGTTGTTCTTTTTCTGGGTCGGGTATTTTGTAGGAGTCGATGAGGTCTTGGATTTCATGCCTGAGGTGGGCGCAGTTATCGGTGTCGTGGCCTTTTTGCTGGTGGTAATGGCAGTATAGGTTCATGTTGAGGTATGATCGTGGAGGGTTGGGAAGTGGTTTAGCTTCTAAGGGTTTTAGGAGTCCCTGTCTCTTCAACTTCTCAAGCACTTTAGAAAAGGCAGTACCAAGGTTAGAAAAATGCCTATTTCTGATGGCAACAACTTCGGTGGAAACAGGCTTGGCTCCCAAAGGCCCCCCAACGGTCCTCCTATTCAGGCCATAGAACTTCATTTTCTCAGCTTCTTCCTCCTCAATATCCATGACAGATTCCCTCAACTGTCAAAAATCACCAATCATAGACGTCATCCACCTCAGCTTGCTGTAAATAGAGGGCTTAGTACCCTTGATGATCATCCTGATCCGGTCCTTCTCCGAGGGCCGAGTCTGCATCTTCAAAATTTGGCTTCTCCATCGATCTACATAATCTTTGAAGCTCTCCTCCGACTTTTGCTTGGTATTCTCCAAGTCGCGAAGCAACAAGTCGATCTCTAAATCTATGACATACTGATTCAGAAAAGGCCTCCGCCAATGCCCTCCAATCATCCTTGTCCTTTCTATCCAGGCCATTATTGTTGGATAATATGACCCATAGCATCACTATTTGTACAAATCATGGTGTTGTTGTACAAATTAACTATGTGACAAAGGAGATTGCACTCTTATCATTTGTGATTAGATCACCTTAGATATATAAATGATGAGAGGTCCCTATGATTTGTTCCTGGACGGAGAATGATATGAGACAGTATCAGTCCACGTAGGATAAATCATTAAATATCCCTAGTCGTAGTATTATCGAGACAGGACATCGATAATGCAGAATAGGCTAGTATTGCACTTGTGCGCGTTGTGAGGGCACAACGGCATAGTTCTCATATATTTAAGTATTGGATACTTATGCAAGTGTGATAGGAGGTTGTGTTTCACCCCGATGGTACGGGAAACAGCTTCGCTCTGGATAGACCCCTCGGAATCCCATTGGTATTATGACTATGTGTCTATGGGAGTCCGACATCAGGAGGTGTATTTGGTCTTAACCTGAGACTTGCACCGCTAATACCTACGATAATCGGTAGACTTTGGTCTTGGTGGTACAGGGCTTTAACCGGTTCTCTGCGTACACCACTTCTGGGTTTATCAGAGAGTCGTAGTGTATTGGGTGTGATGTCAAGACGGAAGTATCACTTAGTCATAGTGGAGATGATGTCACGCAGGATACGGTACTAGTGCTCTTGAGTGATGCGCATCCAATCATGATATCATGACCAGGTCATGAATATCTGATTATAGAGACTAGTTACCAGACATCTGACATGTGTTTTGGACGGGGCAGACACTTATCCAGCGCCAGCCCTAGCACGTGACTATCCGATACTGGGCCGATATACACAATACTACGGTATACTACGCTTGATACAGATCTATATATTCCTGTAAGAATATTTCTGGAGAATTAGGTAGGCATGACGCTTTGCTAGAAGCCAACCTTGTCTTGTAAATCGGTATAAACGTAGTACGAGGTACTTACGTGTTCAGATAGTCCGACGACCGTATTTACTGCCAACATATCCGGAGATCTCATGGGTCGGTTCCTGAAGATTCACCGATGACGTATGACTCTCACTTTAATTAATCTGGGATTAATTGGAAGATAGAGAAAATTAATCTGGGATTAATTCGATGAGAGAGAAAATCAATCTAGGATTAATTACGGAGATATTTTATCTCGGATAAAATATCGTTAAAGAGAGAGAACGATTAATTTGGAATTAATCGATAAATTAATATATTCGATATATTAATCGAAATTAGATTTTGACGTGGAATTGAAATTGGATTTTAATTCGGGCAAACGAATTAATTTAGAATTAATTCGTTAGCGATGTGAATAGTGAATTCGCTAGGCACAATCATTTAATCACGACGCGACGAAAAATTCGTTAATTTGGAATTAGCGAACCCGAGCCCGAGAGTGATTGCGAGGGCATTCGTATTTCGAATTCGAGCGCGGCACGCAAGTCGCATCAAGCGTCAAATCACTAGTCGCGTCAATTGTCAAATCACTTGTCACTTTGAGTGATGTGATATGACATGTTGTCACTTTATTAAAGTGACTTGATGTGAATAGTGAAAGGTGATTATTTGAAAGTTGATAGGACTTGTACCTTTTTGACTTTTGAATTAATTGTTGTGTATATATATATTTTATTCATTTTACTTGGTAAATGGAATAAAGAATATATGTATATACAAAAGCCATTCTCTCTCTCTTGGACCATGTGTAGTACACGGTTTTTTTTTGGCCATTTTGTGTCATTCACGTGACCCTCTCTCATTGCTTTCGGTCTTCACGTTTTAGGCAAAATGGAGCCAAAAACCTTCTCTCTTCTCACGGTCATGGTGACCGATTTTCATCTATCTCATCATTTTTCTGGTTTTCACACACAAAATGGAGAAGCTTTTGATCTTGTAACAAGATCTAAGTGTTAGCACACTCATGGAGGAATACAAAGGTGATAGGGAAGTGAGTTTGTGAGCATGGAATCTCAATCTTGGAGCTTCAATGGAGACCACCATGGGCGATTTTTGAAGACATTTTCACAGCCCCACCGTGCAGTTCAGTAGCTCCAAAATGGCCAAAACCG
>SKCR01002123.1:0-27977 GCA_019454045.1 Zanthoxylum bungeanum | reverse complement strand
ACCACGTAGCACAGGACACAGATGCTTACGAAATGTGGAGAAAATTGGAAGACATGTTCCAGGCCAAAACAGCTCGGAATAAGGCCTTAATAATGAGGCGATTGGTGAATTTGAAGCTACGGAGTGGAACTTCCGTTGCAGAACACACCAACGAGTTCCAGAGCCTGGTGAATAAGTTGTTTGCAGTAGACATGCAACTGGCAGACGAAGTTCAAGCCCTCTTGCTACTCAGTTCCCTTCCTGATAGCTGGGAGACTCTGGTGGTTACTCTCAGCAACTCAGCTCCAGGAGGTAAAGTTACCATGCCTATGGTAAATGATGCCTTGTCAAATGAAGAAGCCAGAAGAAAAGACGTGGGCTCAGATCAAACAGAAGCCCTTGTCTCGGAGCATCGGGGAAGACAACATGAGAAACATCAAGGTGGGAGAAGAGGCAGAAGCAAAAGTAGGGGCAGGTCCAAGGACGTGAAAAAGACATACAAGTGCTTCCACTGTGGCATAGAAGGCCACTTGAAGAAGAATTGCCGAAAACTGCAACGGGAGCAGGGACAAGGCAATAACCAGCCGAAGAAGAATGATGCGAAGACACTAGTAGTTACTACGGTGGATGTAGCTATATGCTCCGGCCAGGAAGAAGCATGCCTTCACACCGCAACTCAGGATATCGAGTGGGTGGTAGATACTGCAGCATCCTACCACGTCACTCCTCACATGGATTTCTTCACAACATACAAAGCATGAGACTTTGGAGCAGTGAAGATGGGGAATACCAGTTCTTCTCAAATAGTGGGAATTTGTGAAATACAGTTGCGGATAAATACAGGGTATACAATTACCCTGAAGGAGGTCAGACATGTTCCAGAACTTCGGCTCAACTTACTCTCGGGGGTAGCTCTTGACAAACAGGGCTATGCTAGCCACTTCGGCAACGGCACTTGGAGGATGATAAAAGGTGCCATGGTCATCGCCCAATGACACATATGTGGAACCTTGTACAAGACTCATGTGAAGATTTGTGCAGAAAGCCTCAATGTAGCTGAACGAGAGGTTTCTCAGAATCTGTGGCACCAGAGACTCGGTCACATAAGTGAAAGGGGGTTGTCTACCTTGACAAAGAAGAATCTAATCACCGTCTCCAAAAATGCTACTCTGGATCCTTGCAATCACTGTCTATTCGGTAAACAACACAGAGTCTCTTTTAATTTCTCTTATACAAAGAAATCAGAGTTACTCAGTCTGGTGTACTCTGATGTATGTGGTCACTTGGAGGTAAACTCACTAGGCGGTAACAAATATTTTCTGACTTTTATTGACGATGCTTTTTGGAAAGTTTGGGTGTATTTTCTGAAAACAAAGGATCAGGTCCTGGATTATTTCAAACTGTTCCATGCCATGGTTGAGCGTGAAACAGGGAAGAAACTGAAGTGCCTTAGTACAGACAATGGAGGCGAATACACTTCCAGGGAGTTCGATGCCTACTGCGGAAGTCAAGACATTCGACACGAGAGGACTGTTCCACGCACCCCACAACACAATGGTGTCGCTGAAAGGATGAACCGCACCATTATGGAGAAAGTCAGAAGCATGATCAGTATGGCCAAGCTGCTAAAGCCATTCTGGGGAGAAGTTGTTCGTGCCGCCTGCTACCTGATCAACAGATCACCATCTGTACCGTTGAACTTCGAGATTCCGGAGAAAGCGTGGTCTGGTAAGAATCCCTCATATTCTCACCTCAGAATATTCGGATGTTTAACATTTGCACATGTATCCAAGGAGCTCAGGCAGAAGCTCGATGCAAGGACTACTTCATGCATCTTCATAGGCTATGGAGACGAAGAATTTGGATACAGGTTATGGGACCCGAAGGAAAGGAAGGTCATCAAAAGCAGGGATGTAGTGTTTCTTGAAGACCAGACAATAGAAGACATTGAAAAGCCCAAGATGCCTTCTAAAATCAGTGCCGACAATGCCGATGCAAATCCAGACACAACCCCAGCACCAGCACCAACACAAGTAGCCATAGATGATGATGAGGTGCAAGACATACCAGAAGCAGAACCGGAAGAGGAATGAGGTATTGAGCAGGGGGAACTGCAGCCTGCTCCATCAGAGGCTTCAGGGTCATCCACAAATCCAGATGACAACAGACAGCCAGAACCTCCAGTACGAAGATCCGAGAGAGGCCGGATTCCATCAGCCAGATACTCAGGATCAGAATACATTCTGCTTACTGACGATGGGGAGCCAGAAACCTTCAACGAAGCAGTATCTCATAAGGACAAAGATAAATGGCTGCACGCAATGCAGGATGAGATGGAATCTCTGCAGAAAAACAACACTTATGAGATAGTAAAGCTCCCACATGGAATGAAGGCACTGAAGAACAAATGGGTATTCAAGCTCAAGAAAGATGGCAGCGGAAAAGTGGTGAACACAAAGCTCGGCTAGTGGTCAAAGGATTCCTACAGAAAAAGGGAATTGACTTTGATGAGATCTTTTCACCAGTGGTAAAAATGGCTTCAATCCGAGTTATCCTAGGATTGGTAGCCATATTGAACTTGGAGCTTGAACAGATGGATGTCAAAACATCATTTCTTCATGGTGATCTGAATGAAGAAATCTACATGGAGCAGCCAGAAGGATTCAAGGTTTCAGGTAAAGAAAACCTTATTTGCAAGCTGAAAAAGAGCTTGTACGGGCTCAAGCAAGCACCGAGGCAATGGTACAAGAAGTTCGACTCATTCATGGTGGGTCAAGGCTACAAAAGAACTGCAGCAGATCAGTGTGTATACATTCAGAGGTTTCCAGATGGAAATTCCGTTGTTCTTCTACTATATGTAGATGACATGTTGATTGTTGGACAAGAAGCAGCGAAGATCAGCCAGCTGAAGAATGAACTCTCCAAGGTTTTCGACATGAAAGACTTGAGACCAGCTCAACAGATTTTGGGAATGGAGATTGTTCGTGACAGACAGAACAAGAAGTTGTGGCTTTCACAGGAGAGGTATATTGAACGGGTAATCAGGAGGTTCGATATACAGAAAGCCAAACCAGTCAGCGTTTCGCTAGCGCACCATTTCAAACTGAGCAAGAGTTCGTGCCTCTCATCCAAGAAAGAGATAGAGGAAATGTCAGCAATACTGTATTCTTCGGCTGTTGGAAGCCTAATGTATGCAATGGTATGTACCATGCCAGATATTGCACACGCAGTGGGTGTAGTGAGTCGTTTTCTCTCTAATCCTGGAAAACAACACTGGGAAACAGTCAAATGGATTCCCTGGTACCTGAAGGGTACAACGAAGTTTCGTCTATGTTATGGGGGAGCTGATCCGATCTTGGAAGGCTATACAGATTCAGATATGGCGGGAGATCATGATGGTAGGAAATCTACATCAGGATTCATCTACACTTTTGCAGGGGGAGCTGTGTCATGGCAGTCAAGATTGCAGAGGTGTATTGCATTATCCACAACAGAGGCTGAGTACATTGCCATAGTTGAGGCAGAAAAGAAATGTTGTGGCTAAAGCGGTTTCTCCAAGAGTTAGGGATTAAGCAAACAGACTATAAGATAATAGTGACAGCCAGAGTGCTCTGGACTTGAGCAAGAACTCAATGTATCATGCCCGGTCGAAACACATTTATATTCGCTATCATTAGATACGTGAGGTGATGGATCAACAACTGCTGAGACTAGTGAAGATCCATACAGATGAGAATCCAGCCGACATATTAACAAATATGGTTTCCCGAGACAAGCTAGAGTTGTGCAGAGACACAACCGGGATACTTTTCAAATGACGATTGTTTTTCAGATACATAGAACTACGATTGGCTTGATCCCAACTCAGGGTACGTAGGCAGTCATTCAGATGCAGCCAGGGGAGGATCCTTTGGAGGATCGATAGTCGGCTCAGATTTTGGAAAATCTTCACCGAGTGGGAGATTTGTTGAACAGCTTGCAAAACGTGTGCAAGCTTGAGGACAGCTGCACCTAAAGTTGAAGCAATGGAAGTTGTGTGTGTGCAATGCAAGCTGTGTGTGTGAGTTGGCAAACCGCGTGACACTGTTCACGCGGTTTGATCACTATAAAAATGAGCTCACAGGACCTTAGTTTATCATCCCAGTGAGAGTGTAAATTGTATAGAGAGTGAAATTCCCTACAAGCAATAGCGACAAAGAATCTCTAGACCCAAGAGGGGTTAATTGGGTTATCGCTACAAATGCGGAATTATAAAATCTTTGCCGATTTTAGCTCTTATTACCAAATAGGCTCTTAGGTTAATTTTCTCTATTGTAAATAATAACATATATGCAAGTTTTCAATTCAATAATATAAATGTAAATAAAACTTGCAAATAAGTAAAAGTTAAGAGAAAGAGAAATACGACACCGAGATTTATAGTGGTTCGGCCAAACGTGCCTACGTCCACTCCCCCAAGCCTCGCTTGAAGATTTCCACTAAAATCCGAGTTTTGTCGTGGCTCACTCGTAACCGAGAGTTTTCCGCAAAGGTGCACTCCAAACCTTTTACAACTTTGAGTTTTGTTCGTAAGCGTACTCACAACCTTTACAACTTTGAGTTTTGTTCGTAGGTGCACTCACAACCTTTACAACTTACCCAAACTATGGGATTTCACAAACCACAAGTGTTTTTGATAAAGAAATTGTAACACACTTGGGCACTCACAAATATTAAGAAGATTGTGTGAGTTGCAAACCCAAGTGATCTAAGCTCACTAAATGTAATGAAGATTGTGTGTGAGCTTGGTTGAGTGTTTAATGTATTTGAAGATTTAAGACACTCTTGTTTTTGCTTTCTAAGAAATGATATGAAGGTGCAAGTCTTAGCAAAAATGAATTTGGGACTCATTTATATAGAAAATGAAAATTGTCCCTGCAGACACTGCCGAGACCGGCGAGCAAACCGGCGAGAAGACCGGCATGCCGGTCTAGGGTTTCAATATCTCCCAACGGCTATATAATGTTCGAAAAACTAGCCGTTAGACCGGCGAGCAAACCGGTATGGAAACCGGTAAGGAGTGTGCCGGTTCCAGAGAGCATGATTTCTTTGCCAATACCGGCATGGATACCGGCGAGGAGACCGGCACGGTATGGCCGGGTTCCAGTAGGCATGCAAAACAGTGGAGGGCTGGTTTAATGACCGGTAAGGGACCGGTAAGGTCCATGCCGGTTCCAGAAGGCTTCCCTAAATACTAAAATGCAGATTTGAAGGTTTTAATGCATTTTGTACATGCCCCTAATGCATCTAAGTGAATGTGCATGATCCATATGAGCTTAGGCACTTGAATATTACATCTCACATTACAAATTAAATCCTAAGCTAAGACTTCGCAATGTTTTCTTCAATTTGCCGCAAGTCTTCACATTCTCGCTCTTCACCTTATATGCTTCGACACTTTTTGTATTACTTCGTGTTTGCACGTCGAAGTCTTCTTTCTCGTGTTGCATCATCAAAACCAATTACAATCGGTTATACGACCAAGTCATCAACAATCTCCCCCTTTTTGATGATGACAACCCCTTAAAACTTGTTGCAACTTGAGAGCTTCTTGGAGTCCAAATTTGCCAATTTTGCTCCCCCTAAACATAAGCTCCCCCTCAATGTGTGATTGTCTTTAATATAGCTCTATAACAACTTGACAAACACATTAGTACATTTACTCCCCCTTAAACCAAGGGTGAGGGTAAAACAAGTTTTAATCTCATTTCTAATGATTTCTCCCCCTTTGACATTATCAAAAAGTGGAGAAGCAAAATTAAGTTCTAAAATGAGATACCAATAGATGTGTGAAAAAAAAGATAACAAATTTAAAAAATACGCACATTTGGCATTTCCCCTTTTTGCCATAAGAAATCAAAAATCATGCATAAAATAGTATTTTTCAAAAGATAGATTCTCATGAATACCATTTACAAGCTAAGAGCATCTTAATCATGATTTCTCCCCAAATTTGATACCAATTAAAAAAATATATCAATAAATCCATTTGAATATCATATCACTTTTAAGCATTCTTTCAAAAAGAGTCATTATATATCATGATACCAATTAAAACCAATGACTTCAATGCATTTTAATGATTGTCTTCTTATGAATATCTTACCAATTACTAAACAATTAAGATCCATGCTTTTCATGATTATTCAATTATGTTCTAATACATACATTTCATGATATTCATCTAAGATTATGCCAATTTACATACATTTCATTTTCAATCATTTAGTTCATATGGCAAGGCATATTCAATCAAGTGATCACATATATTGCATTTAACTCAATAAATTTCATGTGATACCAATTGAAATAGAATAGGGGTTAAAATATATGATTAAGGCACTTAGTGATATCAAATGAAAATCGATACCAATAGAAGTTTAATACATTGCCTAATCACTTTGTATGCTTCAAAACATTTATATCAATTTGAAATATGCATACATACATAATTTTAAAAACGGTACCAATGTTTCCGTGAATACGGATTTTACCTTTACCGTTGCGATTCCTCATCTTTTTGAGCCTTTGGGATCAATTTTGCAATTCTCTTTTAAAGATACATTCCTAAAGCTCCCCCTACAAATTTATCAATTACACTTTGGTACCCAAACTTTCTTGGGTCCATTGGGGTTAATTTTGATTCCTTGAGGAATCCATGCATTCTTATTCACATTCATATACATGCATTCAAAAATTTTATGTCCCTTTTTGTTACAAGCATGGCATGTGACATTTTCATCTATTTCATTTTTAGCATGAGAATATGATGCCTTAACAAAATAATTCTTCAAAAATTTTCTTTTAATATAAGGCCTATATCATAATCCTTCTCTTTTAAATGCACATTTTTGGGATCCAATAAGCATATTAAAATTTTTATGTCCCAAAGTGAATTTGCTAAGTATGTTTTGCAAATCTACAATCTTAGTATTTAATAAGACATTTTCATTTAATATAGATTCGCAATCGCATGTCTTAGAGCTAGATGGCATATTAGATATGGCATTTTCAAGTTCTAGCTTTCTTAAAATTTAAACATGCATTTTCATCATTTAAACATTCAATTTCTTTCTCATGTTTAGCCTTTAAGCATATCATATCATTATCTAAAACATGAATTTTATCCATACTAGTAGCATGTTCAATTTTAAGTGTAGCATGCTTATTTTTGACCAATTTTAATTTCTTTTTAAGCATATCAAACAATTCTTTTAAACCATTAAAAGCATCAAGTAATTCAGAATTGTGTACCTCTTCTTCTTCGCTTTCTTCTTCAATTTCAAAGCGGATGTCCTCATCCGTGATAGCCATAAGTGCTAGATTTGTTCTTTCTTGAACCTCTTCTTCTTCCTCGGATGAGCTGGAATCGCTGTCACTCCAAGTTGAAGTGGCTTTCATTGCCTTTTTCTTCGATTTCCCTTTCATTTTCCTCAATGGGAAATCGGTAGCTATATGACCCGGTTTGTTGCATTCATAACATACAATTTTCTTGTTCTTTCTCGGCCATTTCTCTTCTTTCTCGGCCTTAACTTGAGCTTGACTCATCTTTTCTTCTTGCTTTAGGGCTAAGGATTTTCTAGTCTTTTTCTCATCTTCCTCCTTTTTATCCATCTTGATCTCCATTTCGTACTCAAACAATTTGCCGACCAAATCATCCATCTTCAATGTGTTTATGTCATTTGCTTCTTTAATGGAGGAGGTATAACTTCTAAACTCTTTCGGGAGAGATCTCAAAAGTTTCTTCACTTGATCCGATGTCCCGATGACTTTTCCCAAGGCTCCCAAATGATTGATGATGACCGTAAACCTCGAAATCATGTGATCGATTTCTTCCTCGGATTCAATCTTGAAATTTTCCAATTCGCACATGAACAGTTGATCTTCGATTCCTTCACTTGGCTTGTGCCCTCATTGACCATTTCCAAAGACTTCCATAAATCATATGCGTTTCCACATTCCGGAAGCTTGTTTACTTGATCCCGATCAATGGCACATAGAAGTTGGTTGAGTGCCTTAGCATTTTGTGATGCTATTTTTACATCCTCATTATCCCATTCCAAACTTGGCTTCGGAATCTCAACCCCATTGCTATCCCTTTTTGTTGGTCCTTTTGCTCATCGAGTGATGACCAAATAAGATTGCGGATCTACGGCAAGGAGATAATTTAGCATTCTCATCTTCCAATAATTGTAGTCCGTTCCGGTGTAAAACGGAGGTCTAGTCGTTGAGAATCCCTCGGCAAGATTTGAAGAGTTGCTTGTAGATCCCATAATCTATTCTCGGACGGTTAGGTCTTTCTTGAGAATACCTCGCTCTGATACCAACTGAAATTCCCTACAAGCAATAGCGACAAAGAATCTCTATACCCAAGGGGGGTGAATTGGGTTATCGCTACAAATGCGGAATTATAAAATCTTTGCCGATTTTAAGCTCTTATTACCAAATAGGCTCTTAGGTTAATTTTCTCTATTGTAAATAATAACCTATATGCAAGTTTTCAATTCAATAATATAAATGTAAATAAAACTTGCAAATAAGTAAAAGTTAAGAGAAAGAGAAATACGACACCGAGATTTATAGTGGTTCGGCCAAACGTGCCTACGTCCACTCCCCCAAGCCTCGCTTGAAGATTTCCACTAAAATCCGAGTTTTGTCGTGGCTCACTCGTAACCAAGAGTTTTCCGCAAAGGTGCACTCCAAACCTTTTACAACTTTGAGTTTTGTTCGTAGGCGTACTCACAACCTTTACAACTTTGAGTTTTGTTCGTAGGTGCACTCACAACCTTTACAACTTACCCAAACTATGGGATTTCAAAAACCGCAAGTGTTTTTGATAAAGAAATTATAACACACTTGGGCACTCACAAATATTAAGAAGATTGTGTGAGTTGCAAACCCAAGTGATCTAAGCTCACTAAATGTAATGAAGATTGTGTGTGAGCTTGGTTGAGTGTTTAATGTATTTGAAGATTTAAGACACTCTTGTTTTTGCTTTCTAAGAAATGATATAAAGGTGCAAGTCTTAGCAAAAACGAATTTGAGACTCATTTATAAGAAAATGAAAATTGTCCCTGCAGACACTGCCGAGACCGGCGAGCAAACGGCGAGAAGACCGGCATGCCGGTCTAGGGTTTCAATATCTCCCAACGGCTATATAACGTTCGAAAAACTAGCCGTTAGACCGGCGAGCAAACCGGTATGGAAACCGGTAAGGAGTGTGCCGGTTCCAGAGAGCATGATTTCTTTGCCAATACCAGCATGGATACCGGCGAGGAGACCGACACGGTATGGCCCGGTTCCAGTAGGCATGCAAAACAGGGGAGGGCCGGTTTAATGACCGGTAAGGGACCGGTAAGGTCCATGCCGGTTCCAGAAGGCTTCCCTAAATACTAAAATGCAGATTTGAAGGTTTTAATGCATTTTTACATGCCCCTAATGCATCTAAGTGAATGTGCATGATCCCTATGAGCTTAGGCACTTGAATATTACATCTCACATTACAAATTAAATCCTAAGCTAAGACTTCGCAATGTTTTCTTCAATTTGCCGCAAGTCTTCACATTCTCGCTCTTCACCTTATATGCTTCGACACTTTTTGTATTACTTCGTGTTTGCACGTCGAAGTCTTCTTTCTCGTGTTGCATCATCAAAACCAATTACAACCGTTTATGCGACCAAGTCGTCAACAGAGAGTGAGAGAGGTTTTTTTTTGTGAGTTTTCTTGTTGTAAACTTGATATTATTCTTGTAGTAATAATATTAAAAATCAAATCCTCATACATTTACCAAATCCATTTTCCAGGAAAGGAAAATATTAACTCAAGAAAACAAACGCACAAATCTCACTTCTGCATTTGGAAATAAAAAGAAGATAATTTGAAAGCACAAGTACTCCGGGCAGTTCTATTTTCTTCAGGTTTGTCTTAAGATCTCCACCTCCTCTTTCTCTATTTTCCTCTCGTTTTGCTCAATGTTCTGTTTGGCTCCTGAGAAAACGAAGGAAAATATTCCAATGGAGAGAAATCAAAGTGACATGTCGAAGAAAAAGAAGCAGCTAAATGTGAATTAATAATTTAGGTTTTCGGAAAATTAGATCTTTTTTTTTTAAAAAAAAAATTGTTATATTTTATGTGTCTTACGAAGATAATTGATTTTGCAGGTCCAAATAGTCCAACAACATGAGTAATCCTAACGATCCGCTAATGCAAATGGAGACAACATGCGGATCGCTTCTTTATGAACTTCAGGTTATTTATTCATGAACCCTTTGACAAAAATTTCCTTAAAAATCTTACCTTTTGTGTAGTCCTGTTTAGATCCATGAATTGGGTTTGTCATGTGAAAGTACCTACAAACAATAGCGACAAAGAAACTCTATACCCAAGAGGGGGGTGAATTGGGTTATCGCTACAAATGCGGAATTATAAAATATTTGCCGATTTTAAGCTCTTATTACCAAGTGGGAGTTTTAGGCAATTTTCTCTATTCTAATAATAGCCTATATGCAAGTTTCTAATTAATATTATTAATACAAATAAACATGCAAATAGATAAAGAGTAGGGAAAGAGAAATACGACACCACGATATATAGTGGTTCGGCAAACCGTGCCTACGTCCACTCCCTCAAGCCTCGCTTGAAGATTTCCACTAGAATCGAGTTTTCCGTGGTTCACTCGTAATCAAGAGTTTTCCGCCAAGGCACACTCCAAACCTTTTACAACTTTGAGTTTTGTTCGTAGGCTCACTCACAAACCTTTACAATTACCCAAACTAATGGGATTTCACCACTACAAGTGTTTTGATAAAGAAAGTATTAAAACACACTTGGGCACTCACAAATAATAAGAAGATTGTGTGAGAGCAAACCCAAGTATTCTAAGCTCACTAAATGATATGGAAATGTGTTGTGAGCTTGTATGAGTGTTTAGGTATTTGAAGATTTAAGACACTCTTGTTTTTGCTTTCTAGAAAAGATATGAAGGTGCAAGATGCTAGCAAAACGAATTTGGGACTAATTTATATAGAAAATGTCAACTGTCCCTGCAATTACTGCCGAGACCGGCGAGAGGAAACCGGCATGCTGGTCTAGGGTTCCAACGGTAACATAACGTTCAAAAAACTAGCCGTTGGACCGGCGAGAAAACCGGTGAGGATACCGGCGAGGAGAGCCGGTTCCAGATAGCAGGATTTTCTTGCCAATACCGGCATGTAAACGGCGAGGAGACCGGTAAGTGGTATGGCCCGGTTCCAGTAGGCATGCAAAACAGGGGAAGGCCGGTTTAATGACCGGTAAGGGACCGTAAGGTCCATGCCGGTTCCAGAGAGTTCCCTAAGTACTAAAATGCAGATTTGAAGGTTTTAATGCATTTTGTACATGCCCCTAATGCATCTAAGTGAATGTGCATGATCCCTATGAGCTTAGGCACTTGAATATTACATCTCATTACAACTAAATCCTAAGCTAAGACTTTTGCAATATAATCTTCATTTTGCCGCAAGTCTTCACATTCTCGCTTTTCACCTCATATGCTTCGACACTTTTTGTATTGCTTCGTGATTGTACGTCGAAGTCATCAATTGCGTTGACGTCATCAAAATTCAATTACGCGACCAAGTCGCCAACAATCTCCCCCTTTTTGATGATGGCAACCCCTTAAAACTTGTTGATACTTGTGAGCTTCTTGGAGTCCAAGTTTGACAATTTTGCTCCCCCTCAACATAAGCTCCCCCTCAATGTGTGATTGTCTTTAATATAGCTCTATAACAACTTGACAAACACATTAGTACATTTACTCCCCCTTAATCCAAGGGTGAGGGTAAAACAAGTTTTAATCTCATTTCTAATGATTTCTCCCCCTTTGACATTATCAAAAAGTGGAGAAGCAAAATTAAGTCTAAATGAGATACCAATTATATATGTGCTATTGAAGTGATACCAAAGTTTAAAAAAATGCACATTTTGGCATTTCCCCCTTTTTGCCATAAGATGAAAATTAAAATTCATGCATAAAAGAGCATTTTTCAAAAGATAAATTCACATGAATACCATTTACAATTAAGATCATTTTAAGCATGATTTCTCCTCAAATTTGATACCAATTAATACCAATGACTTCAATGCATTTTAATGATTGTCTTCTTATGAATATCTTACCAATTACTAAACAATCAAAATCCATGCTTTTCATGATTATTCAATTTGTTCCAATACATACATTTCATGATATTCATCTAAGATTATGCCATTTACATGCATTTCATTTTCAACCAATTAGTTCATATAGCAAGGCATATTCAATCAAGTGATCACATATATTGCATTTAACTCAATAAATTTCATGTGATACCAATTGAAATAGAATAGGGGTTTAAATATATGATTAAGGCACTAAAGTGATATCAAATGAACAATGATACCAATAGAAGTTTGAATACTTGCCTAATCATTTTGTATGCTTCAAAACATTTATCAATTTGAATATGCATACATACATAATTTAGAGGAAACGGTACCAATGTTTCCGTGAATACGGATTTTCTTTACCGTTGCGATTCCTCATTTCTTTGAGCCTTTGGGATCAATTTTGCAATTCTCTTTAAAGTTCCATTCCCAAAGCTCCCCCTACAAATTTATCAATTACACTTTGGTACCCAAACTTTCTTGGGTCCATTGGGGTTAGTTTTGATTCCTTGAGGAATCCATGCATTCTTTTTCACATTCATATACATGCATTCAAAAATTTTATGTCCCTTTTTGTTACAAGCATGGCATGTGACATTTTCATTTATAACATTCTTAGCATGAGAATCGGATGCCTTAACAAAATAATTCTTCAAAAATTTTCTTTTAATATAAGGCCTATATCCTAATCCTTCTCTTTTAAATGCACATTTTTGGGATCCAATAAGCATATTAAAATTTTTATGTCCCAATGTGAATTTGCTAAGTATGTTTTGCAAATCTATAATCTTAGTATTTAATAAGACATTTTCATTCAATATAGATTCGCAATCGCATGTCTTAGAGCTAGATGGCATATTTGATATGAAATTTTCAAGTTCTAGCTTTTTAATCTTTAAACATGCATTTTCATCATTTAAGCATGCAATTTCTTTTCATGTTTGGCCTTTAAGCATATCATATCATTATCTAAAACATGAATTTTATCCATACTAGTTGCATGTTCAATTTTAAGTGTAGCATGCTCATTTTTAACTAATTTCAATTTCTTTTTAAGCATATCACACAATTCTTTTAAACCATTAAAAGCATCAAGTAATTCAGAATTGTGTACCTCTTCTTCTTCGCTTTCTTCTTCAATTTCAATTGGATGTCTTCATCCGTGATAGCCATAAATGCTATTGATTTATCTTTGACTTCAACTTCTTCCTCCTCGGATGAGCTTGAATCGCTATCGCTCCAAGTTGAAGTTGCTTTCATTGCCTTTTTCTTTGATTTTCCTTTCATTTTCCTCAATGGGCAATCGGTAGCTATGTGACCCGGTTTGTTGCATTCATAACATACAATTTTCTTGTTCTTCCGTGGCCATTTTTCTTCTTTCTTTCATTTGCCTTTGATTTTCCCTTGAGTTTTGCGGTTTGAGAAGCTCCTTTACTTTATTAGTGATGCTTGCCACTCATCATCACTATCTTCTTCTTCACTTGAACTTGAGTCAACTCTTTTCTTGCTTTTAAGGCCAAGGACTTTCTTGTCTTTTCTCATCTTCCTTCTTTTTATCCATTTTGATCTCCATTTCATACTCAAGCAATTTGCCGACTAAATCATCCATCTTCAAAGTGTTTATGTCGTTTGCTTCTCTAATGGAGGAGGTGTAGCTTCTAAATTCTTTCGGGAGAGATCTCAAAATTTTCTTCACTTGATCCGATGTCCCGATGACTTTTCCCAATGCTCCCAAATGATTGATGATGACCGTAAACCTAGAAATCATGTGATCAATTTCTTCCCCGGATTCCATCTTGAAATTGTCCAATTCGCACATGAACCGGTTGATCTTTGATTCCTTCACTTGACTTGTGCCCTCATTGACCATTTCCAAAGACTTCCATAAATCATATGCGTTTCCACATTCCGGAAGCTTGCTTACTTGATCCCGATCAATGGCACATAGGAGTTGGTTGAGTGCCTTAGCATTTTGTGAGGCTAGTTTCACATCCTCACTATCCCATTCTAAACTCGGTTTGGAATCTCAACCCCGTTGCTATCCTTTTTGTTGGCCCTTTTGCACCTCGTGTGTGATAACCAAATAGGATGGCGGATCATTGGCTAGGAGATAAGTCACATTCTTGACTTCCAATAGTTGTAGTCGGTTCCGGTGTAAAACGGAGGTCTAGTTGTTGAATATCCTCGACAAATTTGACGATTTGCTTGTAGAGGCCATGATCTATTCTCGGACGGTTAAGTCTTGTAGAGAATACCTCGCTCTGATACCAACTGAAAGTACCTACAAGCACCAGCGACAAAGAAACTCTATACCCAAGAGGGGGAGTGAATTGGGTTATCGCTACAAATGCGGAATTATAAAATATTTGCCGATTTTAAGCTCTTATTACCAAGTGGGAGTTTTAGGCAATTTTCTCTATTCTAATTAATAGCCTATATGCAAGTTTCTAATTAATATTATTAATACAAATAAACTTGCAAATAGATAAAAGAGTAGGGAAAGAGAAATACGACACCACGATATATAGTGGTTCGGCAAACCGTGCCTACGTCCACTCCCTCAAGCCTCGCTTGAAGATTTCCACTAGAATCGAGTTTTCCGTGGTTCACTCGTAACCAAGAGTTTTCCGCCAAGGCACACTCCAAACCTTTTACAACTTTGAGTTTTGTTCGTAGGCTCACTCACAAACCTTTACAATTACCCAAACTAATGGGATTTCACAACTCACAAGTGTTTTGATTAAGAAAGAATTAAAACACACTTGGGCACTCACAAATAATAAGAAGATTGTGTGAGAGCAAACCCAAGATTCTAAGCTCACTAAATGATATGAAGATGTGTGTGAGCTTGTATGAGTGTTAAGTATTTGAAGATTTAAGACACTCTTGTTTTGCTTTCTAAGAAATGATATGAAGGTTGCAAGAGCTAAGCAAAAACGAATTTGGGACTCATTTATATAGAAAATGAAAACTGTCCCTGCATTACTGCCGCCGAGACCGGCGAGGAGGAAACCGGCATGCCGGTCTAGGGTTCCAACGGTAACATAACGTTCAAAAAACTAGCCGTTGGACCGGCGAGCAAACCGGCGAGGAACCGGCGAGGAGTAGCCCGGTTCCAGAGAGCAGGATTTTCTTGCCAATACCGGCATGAAGACCGGCGAGGAGACCGGTAAGTGGTGTGCCCGGTTCCAGTAGGCATGCAAAACAGGGGAAGGCCGGTTTAATGACCGGTAAGGGGACCGGTAAGGTCCATGCCGGTTCCAGAGAGCTTCCCTAAATACTAAAATGCAGATTTGAAGGTTTTAATGCATTTTGTACATGCCCCTAATGCATCTAAGTGAATGTGCATGATCCCTATGAGCTTAGGCACTTGAATATTACATCTCACATTACAAATAAAATCCTAAGCTAAGACTTTTGCAATATAATCTTCATTTTGCCGCAAGTCTTCACATTCTCGCTCTTCACCTCATATGCTTCGACACTTTTTGTATTGCTTCGTGATTGTACGTCGAAGTCGTCAATTGCGTTGACGTCATCAAAATCCAATTACGCGACCAAGTCGCCCAACAGTCATGTACTTGTAGCTGAAGAAATTAATGTGGATTTGGTCTTATAATGATCAGATAATTTGGGATGAAGTGGGGAAGAACAGACACTGATAGGGATTAAAAATTTTACTTGAGCTTGACAAGAGTGCCTTGAAGTATATAGGAGAAAGGTGGATCAACTAATCCTGTCGAGCACAGCTGAGGCAGGCAATTGCTGAACTTGAAGCGAGCTTGCTGCTATTGTCTGCAATGGGGGAGCTACCCGTGCATATTAGGCAGTTTAGGATTGGATAAAGTTTGTAAATAATCGGTAGTGGTCTAATTTTGAGTTGTTATATAACTTAATTAGTCAAATTTTTGAAAACCATTTGGGAGTTCAATTAAATTTCTATAGAAGTTGTGAAGCATTTTTTTTAAAAAAAAAAGTTAGAAATTGTGGAAATGAAGTTTTCGGATGGACAGTTTAATTGATAAACCATGGTTTATGTTTGTTCTAAGTTTTTAGAAAGAGGGTCAAATTAACTTGCGAAGCAATTTTGAAAGAAGAAATTTATAAAGATAGGAGCAACATATGAAATCTGAAAGTTTAATTTCAGTCTGTAAACAGTTATTGCTTGGATATGTAGATAATTTCCTACACCACCTTTTATCATATTTTTGTTTTCTAAAATTGATTTTTTGAAGTTTACTATACTTATATCTACTTTTTCAGTCTGATCAACTCTCGGAAGCTTGAAGGAAGAGCTCACGAGAATTCTTCCACAAGTGGAAGAAATGCGGCGGAAAAGGAAATCGATCGAAAAAAACCAATTTGTAGATGTGTTAGAGCAAATAGAGATGATAAAAAAAGAGATATGTGGATCAACAGTATATATTTCTTCTAAAACAGTTGTGGATGAATCAGATTTATCTTTGAGAAAGCTGGAGGAATTTCACAGAGAGCTCCATGAACTTCAGAAAGAGAAGGTTAAATGATTTTCTTCACTCTATTTTTGCTCTGGTTTGATTAAACTGCAGATGTTTTCGTTTATAATTTTGAACTAGTAGTTTATTCTTTCTTTGCAGAGTGAAAAGCTTGAAACAGGTTCAGGACCACCTAATCACCTTGAAATCTCTTTGTTCAGTGCTCGGTATGGATTTCAAACACACAGTTAGCGAGGTTCATCCTAGTTTCTGCAACTCTGAAGGATCAAGGAGTATAAGTAACGATACAATTGAGAAGCTGGCTATTGCAATACACAAACTGTGAGAGGTTAAGATACAGAGAATGCAAAAAGTAAATAGGAATTTTAAGTTTTTATCCGTAAGATGATGTTAGTTTTATTCTGATGAGTCCTTCAAAATTACGAGCTTTTTATTTGACTCCTTTGAACCATGGAAGCTCCAAGATCTTGCAACTACCATGTTAGAGCTATGGAATTTGATGGATACTCCTATTGAAGAGCAGCAAGTATTTCAGAGTGTTACTTGTAACATAGCCGCCTCAGAACATGAAGTAACAGAACCCAACACTCTCTCTGTGGACTTCATAAATCATGTGAGTCATTAGCAAGTGAAAACTGGTTATCTTAGTTCATTTCTCAAGCCTTTTGGTTTGTGTATTTTTAAAAGTCTGTGTGGGATTTGCTTTTGGCAGCGCTAAAGCGGTAAATACATTTTTCAGGTAGAGGCAGAAGTGTATCGGTTGGAGGAGTTGAAGTCAAGCAAAATGAAAGAGCTTGTTATGAAGAAGAGGTCAGAGCTAGAGGAGATCTGCAGAAAAACACATATGGTTCCAGAAAATGATTGTTCAATCGAATATGCTATTGAAGCCATTGAGTCCGGTATCTGCTCTGCTAATATATATTTAATCAGTGATACTACCTTTAATTCAAATGATCACTAACTGTTTGAATATTTCTATGAATGCAGGAGCCATGGATCCAGCTAATGTACTTGAACAGATTGAACTTCAAATAGCTAAGGTTAAAGAGGAAGCTTTTAGCAGGAAAGAAATACTTGAAAAGGTTGAGAAATGGTTGGGAGCATGTGAAGAGGAGTGCTGGCTTGAAGAGTATAACGGGGTTGGCAGTTACACCTTGGCTTTATATTTATATTTTAATTCGTAGTGTCTTAATTCCTTAGCTCAACGGGGTCACCTGTGGTGGTTATGCAGGACGAAAACCGATACAATGCTGGAAAAGGGATTCATCTTACTCTCAAGCGTGCTGAGAAAGCACGTTCACTGGTTAATAAACTTCCAGGGATGGTAGAGGCATTGGCTTCAAAAACCATCTCATGGGAAAGTGAGAGAGGTGTTCAGTTCTTATATGACGGGGTAAGTACTTTTCTTATATTTCATCTATCATGTTTATAGTTGGCCACTTCTCTGAAAATTTTCTGAACTCTTTCCTTTTATACGTTTCAGGTTCGTCTACTTTCTATGCTTGAAGAGTACATTATTACGCCCAAATATGACTCGCGGTTATCGCAGTACAGTTGGGGTGTCGATTCCATAGAGAGATGGTTACAAAAACTGATTTACTTAAACAAAACGATTAGCAATAACTGATCTAAAGAAAAGATTAAATTATGATGGAAAACTAAAGAATTCAAAGGCTTAAAAGGTTTTAATAATAATGAGAAAAATAGCAAAGCATCAGGGTCCCCTCTTGTACGTATTACTTATATTCCGTTATTGATTCATGTTATTACTCAATTGAGGATTTCACGTCCCAAATCTAAAATTGGAAGATATTCAATTCTACACCAGTTCAAGTTTTCAAGTAATTGTTATTCAATCGTCTCTACGTTCACAACTCACAAGGTTATCGTTACAACCTATCTAACGACGAAAATATACCCTCGGGCAATACTGCAGCAGAAGATAAACTCGTAAAACAACCTTAATCTATCAAACCAATTTTACTAACAACACATAGAAAAAGCGTGACTGAATCTATATGTAAACTAATAAAATATGGTTCTCAAATAACCAATAGAATAAAGAGATGAATAGAATAACAATTATATTAATCAATTAAAATCATTCATGAATCAAATAACAAAAATACAAGAATTGGGTACAAGAGTTCGCCCTTAGCTTTGCTTGGGAGATTAGTTCCGCATGCTAGACGAAGAACCAACAGAGATGGATGGGGAAATCAGTGGATAAATCCTTGGTTCTGATCCCGGGAATTTGCACGGCTCTGTTTTCTCTTTGGAATTTGTGTATCTAGCCTCCCCTTGTGTTTTGGACGAAGTCTTATATTTATAGAAGTGTTAGGGTGCCATTAGGATTTCAGAAAAACCCTAAAAACGAAACCTGGAACGCGTGAATCTTTCCTGCGCAGCGCCGCGGCGCTGGTTCCCCTGGAATCTGTATGGACTTGGGGCGCCGAGGCGCTGGCCCTCTTCATTGGCGCCTCGGCGCCCATATTGCTTGATGAATGGGCGCCTCGGCGCCCATGGTTTAATGAATGGCGCCGTGGCGCCCATTTGTTGATGATGAATGGCGCCGAGGCGCCATTCTCACTGGATTTTGTATGGATTTTTGGCGCCTCGCGCCATTCTTCCCTGGTCATCCTGTGTCTTCCCAGAGGTTCCCAAAACACTTGTGAGTACTCCCGGATCCATGTATTAATATTCCTACAAACAAAAATCACTAAATTAGCGTAAATAATAAACATTTTTAAATTAATATAACAATAGGAATTATATACTAAAACATAAAATATATAATTAAATACTTAACAATAAGCCTAGAGTGATGTTTCAAAGTACATTTTCATGCACTTATCACAACCCCCAACCAGCTTATTGCTAGTCCTTAGCAATTCAAGCGTAAAATAACATGAAAACTAAATAAATAAAACTATCTAAGCCACTTTCGTAGGGATCACGATTGCATTTAGCGTATGCAATAAGCCTTTAAACCCCTATGTGTCCCTAGTGGACGAGTTATAGTCTCGTGAGGGCTTACAGCGACGATACCCACAAACGTCATTCAAAACACAAAATAAAAACTAAATAGTCCCAATAGTTTCACATAATTTTGTCCTCAGAGAATGCATAGTAGTGAAATCAGAGAACCTTCAAAGTACTCAACGTAACTCAAATCCAAGTCTTTGAATAAATCATCTAAGCTAGACTCAAAGTGTGTGTGTGCTAAGGTTCGTTCACAGCTTTATTCCTAGGTAAGCCAACTCAATGATTTCGTCTAAAAATCGGGATCGATGGGTCTAACCAACCTAGATATCTCAATTAAGTTATGTAGTTGCTTTTATGTGTGCTCAATATGGTATGATTTTTCTCTTTTCTTTCATGTCTCTTGTTGCTTTTTCTTTTGAACTTTTCTTTTCTTTCTCTTTTGCCCCTTTTTTTTTCAACACACATACCCTTTAAGGTAGCATTTCTCCTCATGGTGGTCCTAATACTCGCCCATGGGTAGCTTCACGCTTATCGGTTATAGGTGGTTTACTTTCTTTCTTCAGAGACTTTTTCTTTTATTTGCATTTATACCATACGTCATAACACAAGCAATTCAGGATAGATATCTAAGCAAACGGTCATTCATCGACATACAATTTATTCAACTAGTCATCTTGCTAACTACTCAGGCTTCCACTGCTAAGAACCCATAATTAAGTGCTTACGAGTCTAACATAGATAAACTACTCAAATCATCAGATAAAAGTACATTAAAGGACTTATCGTTTCTAAGATTTCATCATAACGCAAACAATGTCATCATAGGAACTATGTTTAACTATCAGGGACTAAAAACAAACAAAACAAACAAGCATTTTTTTTTAATAGAATAACATGAATATAATAAGACATATACATCCAGGTGAAACACATGATAATACCACCACCCCCAACCTAAACGAAACATTGTCCCCAATGTAACAACTGAGAAGGTGAATACAAGGAAGGAGTTCACCTGATTAGAGATGTGGTGAGCCTGGATGAAAAATTGAAGTTGTCCTGCAAAAGAAAGGAAAAACAAAACAAAACAAAAGGAAAAAGGACAAAAGATTAAAAATAGCTAGGAAATAATAAAGACATAATTAAATAAAGCACAACAATGAGAAAAAGGAAGTCTCAATCCGCAAAGGCAGATTTATCTTTACTTGCATAAGGTGTTCTAAGATCTCACCGTTCGGGTCTGCAGCTTTGGTGGCTGGCCTAAGGGCTTGAGGAAATGGTACTCTAACTGGGAAAGGTGGTTCTGGGTCTTCATGAGGAGTGTCTACACTATTATCCTTGGTCGGATTTGTTGTGTTTGGGGTGTCTTTTACTCCTACCTCCTTACCACACCTAATAGTTATAGCATTGACACCTTTTACATTCGCACCTCCCTGATCAGCCTGTGCCATGTGTTGCCCTTGAGGATTAGGTTGAGCTTGGGAAGGGAATTTTCCTTGTTCGTTCACACTCAAGACGTTAGTTAACTTAGAGATTTGGCTTTTTATCTCCTTATTGTATTCCGCTAGTTGAGTTATCAATGAGTCAAACCTTTGATTAGTTTTACTTTGGGTCTCAACGAATGCTTTCTGGGCCTCCATGGTCGCTTTTTGAGCTTCTACTAATGCTTGCTGATTAGTGGTATTTATACCACTATTTCCCACTCATTTGACCTAATGTTTTGCATTGTTTCTCGAGTTTTATGAACGTTTTGATATGTTTTGTTGTTATTTTACAGATAAATAAAGTTTGGACAGCACTGGAGGCGATTTGGGACAAAACCGGACAAAAATGCGTCAACAGGAATATTTCAGTCTTCAGCGCGTCGCGCCGCGAATAGCTTTGGCGTCGCGACGCCTAACGTGCACCGGTTTTGCTAAAATGCGCCATGGTCAACGGGTCAACAATTTGAAAAGTTTGACCTTGCTAACGTGCGCCGTGCCACGTGTCAACATCACAGAAGACTTGCTAACGTGCGCTGCCACGTGTCATCATCACAACGGTGCCGACAATCATCATCTATGCTATCTTGCGCCTTGCCACGTGTCGACATCTCAACGGCCTTGCTAAAATGCACCCATGCCACGTGTCAAGATCAGACGTTGCCGACAATCATGCCTCAGAGTGACGTAAGCAATGACGTCATGAACAGTGCCACGTCAGCGGATCAGATCTGAGTCAACGAACCAGCAAGTGACACGTGTCACTGTAGCGCGCGGCGCGACGCGCATAGAGCGTCGCGACGCCCACCCCCTATCGACGCCTATAAATTGAGCTCGAGATTTCAGAATTCAGTGTCCCATCCTCTCTCTTCAAATCCTTCTAAAGAGAGAGTTTCTCTCTCTAAAATTCTTTAGTTTTTACTTTTTTAGTTTTGTAAATAATTTTAATTACTTTTTGTAATAATAGTAATTTAATTTTTACTTTTTACTTTCTTTTACAGTTTTTACTATTACTATTTACTTTTTACAGTTTTTACTATTCACCATGATGAGGTAATTTCCTTATGTTCGGGTGAAAGGTAATTTCTTTTACTATTACTATTTAGATTAATCTCCCTTAAAAATAATATATTTACTATTTAAATTGGACTTAATCAGGATACCGCCAGATTGGTCGGTTGGTAATAAAACTTATATTCCGCCTTTATGGCTGGTTATTTTGGTTCCGCCTTTATGGCTGGTTATTTTGGTTCCGCCTTTATGGCTGGTTATTTTGGTTCCGCCTATATGGCTGGTAATAATCACAAGTTTATATATTATTTTAATGGGAGATATCTAAATAAGTAGTAGTAGGAATAATTCCTTTTACCCTAACATTTTATTTTATTTTTCAGTATTTATATTTTATGACTTTTATGTTTTTATTAGTCCTAGTTATGTGTTAGTTATCTAGAGGTTGTGATAACTTTTAATATCACTAGTTTATAAGGGATTATTTTATAGTTTGGGTAATTTATAGGTTTACTTATTAAGTCTTAAGCTTAATGCTTCTTATTGTCTGATCACCAATAAGATTGATATGGTAAATCTAAAATGAACTAGACATAGGGATTTTAGGTTTCAGCCTTAGACTTAATAGCCCACGATCTTCCTTGAGGATAGATAACCCTTTAATAGATTTCCTTACAGGATAGGAATATACCTGTTAGGCGGGGGTAATCATAATTGGAACTTAGACTTAATGAATCCAGGTAATGTGGTTGACATAGGAATATGGTTCAATTGGGTTATACTGGGTATTTGTAGTTGACCATCGGAAGAGGCTTTTACATAATTTAGTGTTCCAGGTTAGTAAACTGATTTATTACACAAACATAAAATAATCACTTCATCTTTTAAATGATATTAAAAGAATTCACAACCTAAGAACTTTGTGTCTTTTATTTTCCTTAGTATTTTCTTTTTATTTATATTAGCAAATCTACAATCAACCAAATCAATCAAGCAATCAATTCCATTCTCCATTTAATTAGATATTTGTAATTAAATAGATTCAATAATTAATAACAACAGTAGGAATTAAGTCCTCGTGGGATCGATATTTTTATACTACTTGAACGATACGTGCGCTTGCGTTATACGTGTGTGTTTACGCCGGTCAAGTTTTTGGCGCCGTTGCCGGGGACTTATATTTCTTGAGTTGTTAATTTTGAAGCTATCTAATTTACTTGTATCTAATTTATTTTATCTGTAATTTTTATTTCTTTCTTTTGATTTCAGGTGACTTACAAATGGAACATTACTGGGAGATTGAAAGATTACGTGCTTTACAAGAAGATACACCCCACATGGGAGCAACAGTCCGGTTTTCTGAGGCCTGTTGTCGAGCCCAATGATTATCACTGGATGCCAGCAGAATCAAGCAATACTACATTTGCTCATCAGAACTCAATGTGGAGATGTGACTTATGTAATGGTGACCACCCAAGCGATTATTGCGAATACAACTACCATCCAGGGTGGCAGAACTATCAAGATCCTTCATGGATGACGAGCCATCACATTTCACAGAACCACATTTTTCATCTTATCCACCATCTTCCTTCGATCCTTATCAACAACCAGAACCATCCAAGGAAGATCAATTGATTCACATGTTCAAAGAACAAGTAGCTCGATTTGATGCACAAGTTCAGAGTCAACAGAATCCATACAGAGAATGACAGATCAGATCAGACAATTAACATAAAACCAGAACTATATACCTCAAGAACCAATTCCAGATGACAATGATGAAGCCTTCGAGTACCAATCTTTTCACAATGACATTTCAACAGAGGAGGAGGCTGAGCAGTATCAACAACCAGAGGTATCAGTTCAGGAACCCGAACCGGAAAGTCTCGATTTGATTTTTATTATTCTGACTTTGACAAGGAGGAAGCTGATCCATTTATACCAACTGCACCAACAACGGAGGATCAAACTTTCAAGCCTCAAAATGAAGATCTTGGAGATTCCATTGCACAAATGTTTGAAGAAGATCTACCTGAGCCAATTATTTCATCCAGATCAGAGGATGAAGACCTAAAATCTGACATTTCTTTTCATCCTCAGGTTAACAATTTTGATGCATGTATTTCACAGATGACAGATGAAGAGCTGAATATGGAAATTTTCAAATACATCTGCGAAGAAAAGGTGGAGCAAAAAGAAGAGCAAATGGAAGAGCAACTGTCTGACATTAATAAAGATCCAGAGCATTCAGGAAAAACATCGCTGTTTTGGGGAGTGCAAATCAAAGATATCACCCAGAAGCTTGACAGAAAGGAATTTCCATTTCAAGTCAAGCATCATACGAGACCTCCTGATTTTCTTTCTTTCTTTTCAGGTATCACTGGAGCAACAAAAGTTAAAAAGGTGGCACGAGCACTGAATGAGACAAAACTCCTTTTGTCAATTTACCGTTGGAAGAGACCCTTCAAAAGCAACGCTCACGGGATTGTCCTTAATCGGACATCCAAAACGACATTGAAACCTCCTTAACAGATGAATTTCATTCACGTCTGGCTGAAGACGAAAAATTTAGCGTTAGCAGGGAGGCAACCCATGCAATTTGTGTGAACTTTTTAATTTTGTGTGTTATTTTTGTAGGGAAAGGCACAAACGAAGCAATTTAAGATAAAGAATTTGTGTTTGGCAATCAAAGAAGAGAAACAATTCATTAGCGAAGACTGAGTAATGAATGAAATCTTGAGATGCAACCTAATAGATTTATATACTAAGCGAGTGGCGTATTGCATACACAATTCCGTTACCGTAATTATTGCTTTGATTCGCTTTTCTGTTGTAATTATCTTTATTTCGTAGACAGGATCCAGACTTTTTGACCTTTCACGATTTGTTTTCTGGAAGATATTAGTGCTATTATTACTCACCTTTTTCAGGTACTATAAATTCAGCCCGTCATTGCACTTTTGAAGGCATCTTGATTTGATAAAAAGAAATACATAAAAAAAAATGGAAGCCACTTCAAGAAGACGAGTTGAAAACATCTGTGTGTTTTGTGGTAGTACTATTGGTACTAAACCACAATACATAGAAGCAGCACGGGAATTGGGTCGAGTTTTAGCTGCAAGGAATATGCACTTAATATATGGCGGAGGCAATCTCGGACTTATGGGGATCGTTTCAAAAGCCGTACAGGAGGGAGGCAGTCGCGTTTTGGGAATCGTCCCAAAACCCTTGGCAGAGGCAAATCTTATTGGGTCATCAAACGGAGAGGAACTGATCGTATCAGGTATGTCTGAACGACTGGTAGAAATGATTAACCGTGCTGATGCTTTTATTGCTTTGCTAGGTGGATTGGGTACATTTGAGGAAATTTTTATAGTTATATCTTGGGCGAACCTGAACATACACTAGAAACCGCTTGGACTACTCAACGTTGATGGATTTTATGATTTTCTTTGTGTGTTTCTTGATGATGCTCGGAGAAATGGGTTCGTGTCAAAACCTATGAAAGAACTCCTTTTCACTGCCAGACTTGCTCCGGATCTAATAGACCAACTCATAGCCTATGAACCACAAGTTGACCCTATCCTATCAAAGATAAATTGGTCTGAGGACGATCGTGGTAAGAAGCGTCGAATTAATCTGGATCTTAACCTTTAATTTCCTGTAGATTTCAGCTAACCAGGTACAACCTTCTAACTCTCCTTTTACTGTTTAAGACATTGGGGACAATGTCTCATTTAGGTTTGGAGGAGGGATTTAGTTGATTAGTACCTTTTTTTTAGTTTGTATGTTGTTTTTATTTTTAGTCCAAAATTTTTCGAAAAAAAAAATTGAAAAATTTTCAAAATTTTCAAAAATTACAAAAATATTTTGCATTTTTGTGTTTTTATTTTGACTAAAAAGGTGAAATTGGTGAGAGATAGCCGAGTAAGGAATTTCCACTCCTGAGACGTATCTCAAGCCCATTTTCGAAAACAAGTTAATTTTTGTTTATTTCCTTTTAAATTATTTAATTTGTGAATTCTCCATAAATCTGACTAAAATGGATCTTCATATGTTCAGTTAACAGGTATTATGAACTTACATGGAAACATACAGTCATGAGCTAAAATTGAAAAGTTTGTAATATTCCGTGCTATATTTAATTGGAGGAAGCATCTCTAAATAGTGATGGAGTAAAAAAAAAAAAAAAAAAAAAAAAACGTCCGAGATCCGAGTTATTAAGTCTGTAAGGGTGTTTTAACACCTAGTGCCCTAAAACCAACTGGTTTGGGAGTCACTGGCCCAAAGCTCGTTACATGGTTCGAAGATGCTGCAAATATATATATATATATATATATATCTGAAGTCTGAGTAATTAAGCTCGTAGGGGTGTCTTAACACCTGGTGCCCTAAAGCCAAATGGTTTGGGAGCCACCGACCCAAAGCTCGCTACATAGACGGATGGTATTGTATATAAATAAAAATAGAGAAAAAATCAAAGAAAAATCAGAAAAATCAAAAAAATTATTCCATTGCTACAAAAAGGTGTGAATTATGATATAACTTTAGGACAAAAATATTACTCTCTTATCAACTGCACTTATGACTGTTGTGGGCAAAAATAAGTTGATTAATATTCTGTTGGCTGTGTATATGAAGAATGGTAAAAATAATCGGAGAATTTACTTATTCAGTAATTTAGAAATAAACAAAACAACTAGTAACTTGGAATAGAATTTTCACCTGATTAGTCACTAACTTTCTTTTTCTCTTTTCGCTTGTCTTTTTGCTTTTGTGTGCATTAGTTTTACTAACTTTTTACTTTTGTAAAATGTTTGTGGGTATCATTGCTGTAAACCCTCACGAGACTACACTCGTCCACTAGGGACACCTAGGGGGGGTTTAAAGGCTTGTTGCATATGCTAAATGCAACCGTGATCCCTACGAAAGTGGCTTAGTTAAAGTTTATTTTCATGTTATTTTATTTTTTGTTTTGCTCGAGGACTAGCAAAATGTTAGGTTTGGGGGTGTGATGAGTGGTATTTATACCACTATTTCCCACTGATTTGACCTAATGTTTTGTATTGTTTCTCGTGTTTTATGAACGTTTTGATATGTTTTGTTGTTATTTTACAGATAAATAAAGTTTGGACAGCACTGGAGGCAATTTGGGACAAAACCGGACAAAAATGCGTCAACAGGAATATTTCAGTCTTCAGCGCGTCGCGCCGCGAATAGCTTTGGCGTCGCGACGCCTAACGTGCACCGGTTTTGCTAAAATGCGCCATGGTCAACGGGTCAACAATTTGAAAAGTTTGACCTTGCTAACGTGCGTCGTGCCACGTGTCAACATCACAGAAGACTTGCTAACGTGCCGCTGCCACGTGTCATCATCACAACGGTGCCGACAATCATCATCTATGCTATCTTGCGCCTTGCCACGTGTCGACATCTCAACGGCCTTGCTAAAATGCCACCCATGCCACGTGTCAAGATCAGACGTTGCCGACAATCATGCCTCAGAGTGACGTAAGCAATGACGTCATGAACAGTGCCACGTCAGCGGATCAGATCTGAGTCAACGAACCAGCAAGTGACACGTGTCACTGTAGCGCGCGGCGCGACGCGCATAGAGCGTCGCGACGCCCACCCCCTATCGACGCCTATAAATTGAGCTCGAGATTTCAGAATTCAGTGTCCCATCCTCTCTCTTCAAATCCTACTAAAGAGAGAGTTTCTCTCTCTAAAATTCTTTAGTTTTTACTTTTTTTAGTTTTGTAAATAATTTTAATTACTTTTTGTAATAATAGTAATTTATTTTTACTTTTTACTTTCTTT
>SKCR01002122.1:0-28098 GCA_019454045.1 Zanthoxylum bungeanum | reverse complement strand
GACATAAATACGGTCCGGATTGGCGCTCTGAGCACCAACCCCAACACATATCAATAAAGGTGGTCAATCAGGATAAGCTAGAGCTGTGCCGAGATATAACCGAGATAATTATCAAATGATGATCGTTTCAAATGTAGCTGAGGGGAGAATTGAATAATCAAGCTACATTCACCACCATAATTAGAAACCTCCAAGGAAACTTTAGATTGGTTTGAAAAATGATGGAAGATTACAAATAAACTTTAGGTGGATTACTATTCCTTTGTTGAAAAATTGAGCAAGAATTTTACTATGAATGCAGAGCTTATTTGTGAGCTCAACCCATTCCAGAACATTAAAGCTTCGTGTTAAGAAAGCTTTGAGAGTGTTAGAAGTGAGGTATTTTATAAAGATTTTAATTACTTGTAAAGTACTATTCTTATAGTAATAGATTTGGTTTTCCTCAAAATACTCTTCAGTGATCAGAAAACCACAACAAGCCATTGATATCAAGCATGAGTGTATTTTAAATAATTTAATGAATACAGTGCGCTAAAAGCTCAACACACACACGCATATATATATAATACAGACTAAACTATGGATGAAAATTTCATCTGTAATTAATCGGTGTTGGATTGTTATATCACTGAGGAAAATGACTATAAAATTTTTGACGATAGATATATTACTGATAATATTTTTACCGACAGAATAATTCCATCGATTTTCTAACAGTAAAATCATTTACCGACAATTTTTCATTGATTGCCGATGAAATTTTTCGTTGGCAATTGTAATTTATTTATTTATTTATTTTTATTGATTCTCATTCAATGTTTAAACATTTTAAACGTATAAATTAAGACATTGTACACTACAAAAAAAACAAAAACAAAAACAAAACACACACACACACGGTAGCATAGCATTCAAAAAATGTTATTACAGGCAAGTAGTTGCATTTTGATTTTTGAGCAATGCTAAGTCAGTTCGAGTAACTAAAAGTTTTTCATTTAGTAGCTTTTTTTCATTTTATAACTATGAATATATAGCATTTAAAAATGAGATGCTACTAAATTACATGTATAACCACATAAAAATGCTATAATATATTTTTAATAGCGATAATATATCTTTTGTAGCACTCTAATAATACAACTTTTTCAATGCTTATAACATGTGATCAATGCTACAATATAGGTATAAAATTCATTAAAATATTTGTATGCAATGTTATCGTGTGAAATAATTTAATAATAATATTACGTAACTTTGGTAGCATTATGTAATGTCATCGTGCAAGTCATTTACATTGGTGAGAAGAAAGAATGTATATAACATATATTGTATTAAAATTAACAATACATACACAACTTTGAGAAAATTACTAGTAAATGTAACCTTCAAGAGGCTAAACATTATGCTTATATAACTAAATATACAAAAATATATACGAAAAAATTCAAATAGAAATAAAATTTTGCTTTGCGCCAACTCAACTCATTATAATTTCCTACAAAGAATGGAGACATAAATTTGAAAAATATATTACATTTGTTTCCACTTGTAAGACATGAAGTGAAAATCACTTTCTGGAAACTACATCAAAAACTTACAACAAAGTCTTTAGAGTATACACAAAGCCACTAATAGGAGCTATTTATTCTTCTGTTCCAAAGAAAGAATTTGATGCTCGCAATAGCTGAAAAAAGAAGAACAAGCATATTAGGATTCTGTTACTCTTGAGAAAGCAAAGACAAATGGGAAAAATAATTTACATTAAATAAATATTATTGTTCATCTAAAAAATGCTACTAGCTACACCTTGTTAGATAGAAGATATGAGAATAAATAAAGATCCAAACCAAATCCTCTCGAATTGAATGCCATGGTATCACATTAAATAGATAATTACAAGGAAAGAAAAGATTTACTAATAAATTTACTAACTTTTCCAAACCAGATGGATCATTTTCTCATAAATAACAATCCATATAAAATTTTCACCACAACATGAAATTATGTTGTGATAAAAATACACACAACAGAGAAGAAATGAGAGAAAACTCTTTTTTTATTACTCAAACAAAAGAATTACAAAGCTAACCAAACTTTACAAAAAAAACTCTCAAACTCTTTACCCTCTATTACTCTCACTCACATATTTTGGGATGCTAAACAATGGAAATTTTGCTCGTTTTTATTGGGCCAAAAAGTGTGCTACAGTGTCACACGTTTTGGCCAACTTTCGTCAGCTGGCAATTGGCACACGTTTACGCATTGCATGCTAGATGAAAGCTGGTATGCATGCTGCATTGGATGAAAGCTGGCATGCATACTGCATACTGCATTACATGAAGTCAACAAATCTCCTCCTCGGTAAATATTTGCCCGAAAATCTGAGCCGACCATCAATTCCCCAATCCGGATCCTTAAAAGGATCCACCCCTGACTGCATCTGTATGACTGCCTACGTACCCTGAGTTGGGTTCAAGCCAATCATAGTTCTCTGTATCTCCATACTTTGACTATATGGAGAGTTTTGTCATCCCGGCTATGGCACAATAGATTTCAAGCTTTTCTTTCGGTAAAACTTTTGTGAACATATCGGCACCATCAACATCAGTGTGAATCTTTCTAGGTTCTAACAGTTTTGAACTCATGACGTCTCGTATCCAGTGATACCTCACATCGATATGTTTTGACCTCCACTGAAAAGTAGAATTTTTACCAAGGTAGATAGCACTTTGGCTATCACAGTACAAAATGCACTTCTCCTGCTTGAAACCCAATTCCTAGATAAATGTCTTCATCCATAGTAATTCCTTGCAAGCTTATGTTATTGCAATGAATTCTGCCTCTATTGTAGAGAGTGCAACACATCTCTGCAACCTTGACTGCCATGCTACAGCTCCCCCTGAAAGAATAATTAGATACCCTGAAGTAAAATTACATGTATCCACATCACCTACCATATCTGAATCGGTGTAGCCTATTAACACTAACTTTTTGCTTCCAAAACATAGTCTCATTTTGGATGTGCCTCGAAGATACCGTATTACATTTGACAGCATTCCAGTATTCTTTTCCTGGGTTTGACATAAACCGGCTGACCAATCCAACTGCGTATGTTAGGTCTAGCCTTGTGCACACCATGGCATACATGAGACTTCCCACTACTGGGGTGTATGGAACTTGTTTCATTTCCTCTTTCTATGTCTTAGTAGAGGGACTATGTTGCGTATTCAATCTAAAGTGGGTAGCAAGAGGAGTGTTAACCTCTTTACCCTTGTCCATCTGAAATCGTTGAAGTACCTTCTCAATGTACTCCTCCTGTGACAAATATAATTTATTGGCTTTTCGATCACGACTGATCCGGATGCCAAGAATCTGTTTTGCTGGCCCCAAGTCTTTCATCTCAAAAGACTTACTTAATTTCTACTTCAAATCATCAATCCTCGATTGATTCCGGCCAACTATAAACATATCATATACATACAGCAGTAAGATGATAAAGTCATCTTAAGAAAATTTCTAAACGAAAACACAATAGTCTGAAGTAGTTTTCTTGTATCCTTGCTCCCCCATAACTGACTCAAACTTCACGTACCACTGTCTCAGTCTATGTTTCAAACCATAGAGGCTTTTCCTGAGTCTGCACACATGGTCATCTTTTCCTTTGACTCTGAAACCTTATGGCCGCTTCATATAAATTTCTTCTTCCAGATCCCCGTGAAGAAATGCAGTCTTGACATCCATCTACTCGATCTCCAAGTCGAGGCTTGCTGCTAAGCTGAGTACCACTCTGATGGATGATATCTTCACAACTGGAGAGAAGATTTTATCAAAGTCAATGTATTTCCTCTTAATGAATCCCTTGACGACTAGTCTGGATTTGTACCGGGGTTGTGAAGTGTGTTATTGTTGCTTCACTCTATACACCCATTTGTTCTTCAAAGCCTGTTTGCCTTTTGGAAATTTCACCAACTCAAAAGTGTGATTGTCATGCAAGGATTTCATCTCATCTTGCATGGTTTCCTCCCACTTTTCTTTGTTCTCTGTTTCCACAGTCTTCTTATAGCTCTCGGGTTCTCCCCCATCTGTAAGCAGCACATACTCATATGTAGAATATTTTATTGAAGGTCGCCTTTCTCTGTCAGACCTTCTATGTGGAACTGTTGATGTAGCTTCTAGTACTGGAGGTTGATCATGATCATCATCTTTGGGAGCTTCAACATCTGTACCCTTCCGATTGGGAACCTCATCTTCAACATGTACTGGCACCCGTGTATGAGGTTCTGGGTTCACATCAATATTTCTGTATTGTTGGGGCATTGTCTTAATCTCATTTTTGATATCTTCTATAGTCTGATCTTCAACGAGGATAACATCTCAGATTCTAAGAATCTTATTCTTAGCTGAATCATAGAGTTTGTAGCCGAAATCATCCAGACCACAATGAATAAAGACACATTGTTATGTCTTTGTATCAAGTTTAGATCTCTCGTCCTTTGGGATGTATACAAATACTTTGCACCCAAAGACATGTAAGTGATCATATGAAACTTCTTTTCCTATCCAGACTTGATTAGGAACATAACTTTTAGTGCAACAACTGGGGACATGTTCAAAACACGTAAGGTTGTGTTGAGTGCCTTCCCCAATATGTCTTCAGTAGCTTGGCTTGTAAGAGCAAGCTTCTGACCCTTTCCGCACAAGGTTCTGTTCATCCTCTCATCTAGTCCATTCAGTTGAGGTGTCTTGGGAGGTAGCCCTGGCCATTATCAGATTCGAATCGGATCGGATCGGATCGAATCCAAATCTGATCCGATAAACTCGCTGAAATTTGATTTGATCGGACTCGAGTACTTGTCAAACTCGATCCGTTTCGATCCGATGACCAATCCGAATAATTTTGGATCAGATCAGTTTGATTCGATAAGTGATCCAGATTCGGATAATGATTCGAAATTTGATAATGGTCTGAAAATTCTGAATAATATCCAAAATTTGATAATGATCCGAATTCGGTTAAAATATCCTAAATTTGATAATGAATTTGAATTTGATAAATAATTGATAGAAAAAAGCTTGCAATGAACTTGTTTCATTTACCAAAATAACAGTCAAAGTAGAGATAAGAAGCATACTCACCTGCTTAGTTTTAAGTTAAAACTACCCCACCCCACACATGCATCAACCACCAAGTTAAAACTACCCCACCCCAAACCATATACACGTTGACAACAACAAATGAATTTGAAACAAGTAATGACAACCCATATAGCTTCATCATAAAGTTATCAACAGTCAAATAATTGCTCTCTCTTTTCATCTTATAAATCAAATAGTTTCTAAACCAATGGTTCAGAACTTCAAAAAACAAAATGAATTTAGCACAAGGAACAAAAAGATTCACCCACACAAGAACATAACAATTTCTAAAGTGAAGAAGCCTAGCAACAAAAATCTCTATACTGATAAATTAGTCGGCTTATCTATTGAAGAAAGCATAAGGTTTGCACAACATTTTTAGAAAATGATTCTGTAATAACATAAGATTTTCTAGGCCCTCTGCCAGATCTTTATATAAAAAACATGATGCAAATTTAGAAACCTATCTTAATATCCTTCCAGAGTTCAAAAACCTCAAAGTCCAACTTGTTTCACACCTGGAGAAAGGACAATTAACATCATACTCCATAACAAATAACAGTGACTCGGTAACAATCAGAACTGATGATAAGAAATGAAAAATAAAGTGTCTGCATATAAATTATAAATCATAAATTCACAATAAGAAAACTTTAGCTTAAGTTTTCATTGGATTCTCCAAATCCCTAATCCCTAATTTGATTCTCTAAATCCCTAATCCCTAATTTGATTCTCCAAAACTTTAGCTTAAGTTTTCATTTGATTCTCCAAATCCATAATTTTGATTTTGAACAAAATCAAATCCCTAATTTTGATTTTTGAGGAGACAGTAAAGGGAACTTACTTTCTTGATTCTTTGACGATGATGAGTAAATATGAAGTCTGATTCGTGACTGATTCGTGAAGACTGGAGAGTGAAGACCGACGATTGAGACCGAAGAAGAAGAATGATTCTTGAAGACTGAAGAGTGAAGATCGAATAAGAAGAATGAAGAGTTGAAGAATGAATTTGAAGGCTGAAACTGAATTGAGTGACTGAGTTATGAAGACACACGAACTAAATGAAGTCACCCTAACTTATGCAAAATGACGTCGTTTATGACACTCCAAAATGACATCGTTTTGCATATTAAGTAAAATAAAAAAACAATCGGATCCGATCCGATCGATTTTTATCGGATCCGATCCGAAATCCATCGAATCCAGTCGTCTCTATTAGATCGGATAAAAGAATCAGATCCGATCAAATCGGATCGGATCTGATTCGATCCGTTCTGATGCCCACCCCTATTGGGAGGTGTCGTTTGATGTCGGATTCCTTGCATCTTACAGTTATGATCAAACAGACCTTTGTACTCTCCACTATTATCTGTTCTGATGTATTTCAATTTCTTGCCGGTTTCTCTCTCTACCAGGGCATAAAACTCCTTGAACACTTTCAACACTTGATCTTTCATCTTCAAGGTGTATACCCATATCTTCCTTGAATGATCATCTATAAATGTCACAAAATGAAGTGACCCACCAAGTGTTCTTATGTGCATCATACCACATACATCTGAATGTATGAGATCAAGTACCTCTGATTTTTGTTGAGGTGGGGAGCTCTAGAAGGACACCATGTTTTATTTTCCAGCCATGTAGTGTTCGCACTTCTGTAAGTGTGAGTTCTTCAACCCGAGAATAAAATTCCTTCGACGTAGTACTTCCATCCCTGTTTGACTCATATGATCGAGTTTTTTTTTGCCATAGCTCGGCTGCCTTATAACTATTGATTGTATTTATGCTACTATTGGAAAGTTTAGCGTGCATCAAATACAGTGTTGAGTCTTTTTTACCTCGTGCCATAACTATTGATCCTTTAGTGAGCTTCCAGGTGCCATCACTAAAGGTGCTACAGAAGCCTTCATCCAGCTGTTAATGTTCCTAGAATATACCAAAGATCTCTACAACATGATTTAGTGTGTGAATAATGAAAATAAGATTTTGGAATAAACTTCTTACTTTGATTGGCTTGGATGATGGATTTTAAGAATTTATATATTTGTGAAGAGCTCCAAGATTTTCTTTGTGTTCCAAACTCAAGGAATTGGCTTCCCTATCATCTTATTTGCTCTTTGAAGTGCTAGCTCAAAGGAAATTTTGCAACAAAACTTAATGGGGAGATGAGAAACTCACGACAATGAGCTTGGAGAAGAAAGAAAGTGTGATGTGAATAGTAACTAATTCCACTTCCAAAGTTGACTTGCCTTTAAATATTGAGTTTGTGTGTTGGACTTGGTTTGAGTGTTTTAAAAGCAATCTAAGCTTTACTCAACCATTAACAACTTCCATCAAGTATCCAATATCTTGATATAATCAAGTGGGTCCCACCACATTTAAATTCCAAATTTAAGTCGGCTAATCCAACACAACTTCACTCAGGTCCGGGCTCATTTAATTCCGAACTAAACGAATTTACTGTTGTGATATTATTAAATCCAATTTAATTAAATAATAATGCCTCGCAAAATTATTATGAAAGTCGCTTACGAATTAATTCTAAATTAATTCATTCGCCCGAATTAAAATCCAATTTTAATTCCGCTTTGAAATCTAATTCAATTAATTAATCCAATATATTATTTAATCGATTAATTCCAAATTAATCACGTTCTCTCTTCTAATTGAATTTTATCCCAGATAAATTCTTATCGTAATTAATCCCAGATTAATTTTCTCTCTCTTATAATTAATAATAGATTAATTATGTTCGAGTCAAATGTCATCGGTGAACATTGGGAAGCGACCCAATGAGATCCCTGGATATGTTGGCAGTAAATCCGATCGTTGGACTATCCAAACATGTGCGTACCCCGTACCACGTTCTTACCGATTTACAAGACATAGTTGGCTTCTAGCAAAACACCGTGCCTACCCAATTCTCCAGAAATATTCTTTCAAGGAATACATAATCTTTATCAAGTATAGTATACTAAGTTTTGCGCATTACGATCCAGTATCGGATGTCACATGCTAGGCCTGAGGCTAGAATTGTGTATGTCCCGTACGAAGCATATATCGGATCACTAGCAACTAGTCTCTGTAATCGGATAATTATAACCTTTTCATATTATCCCGATAACTGCAGTATTTAAGAGCACTAGTTCTGTATCCCTGTGTGATCATCATCTCCATATGACTGAAGTGATACTTCCATCTTGACATCACACCCAATACACTACGATTCTCAGTAAATCTAGTGTGGTGGGACATATGAAGCTGGGCGACGCATGCTGTTCTAGGCTCGCGGCCTAGTTGGGAGTACGGAGTAGCCCACGAGGACTAAATCGGAGAATAATAGAGTCGCCACCCGGTATGAACCGGGAAAATAATTTAAGGCCGCACTCACTCCTCGCAAGGGAAGACCTCAAATCGTTGGGTTCGGAATGGTCCCTTACTTATGCCACTTGTAATAAAATGATTTGTGCAATAGTTTAATCGAGTCAGCAACATACATTCCCAAGGGTATTCTATTTCACATGCATAAACCAAAAGTTCATCTAAGTTCACATGTAACACATTTTCATATTTGCATGTAACCTATTTTTGCATATAACCTATGTCCAAATTTGCATACGTAAAGGTAAATTGAAATACGGCAAGCATGCTACATCATAAGCACATTACATTCATGGATACGAAAACGCAAGAGAACAATAATCATACAAGCATGCATAAAATTGAATCAGAATAATGGCAAGCGTATAATTTCATAAACACATTACATTGATAATCATGGAAGCGCAAACAAGCAAGAATTATACGATCATGCATATTAAAGAGAGACAATCAAGCGCATGATGTAAAAAGATAGCTAAAGAGGCAATTAGGCATTAAAGTAAGCATGCTAGGGTGTGATGCGAAAGAAGATAACTAATATTGACACAAACACACACATGGGCACTTTTCTCAAGTGGTACGTGGAATTGTATCCCAAGTACAGACCGCACTACCATCCATTCGGAATCGGCTACGGAATTTACGTCTGGGTTTCCATCTGATATACCACGAGAGATAATACCCGAATACTATCATAACATGGATACATAAATGATAATATATCAAGCTAAGACATGAGTAAATGACGCAATCAATGGAACAAAGGCGCGGCGAATACCGTGGTAAAGGTAGCCTTTTAGGCTTTTCTTCCCCCAAATGGAGAACCTTTCATCCAACATAATAAGCCCATGCGCTTTTCATTACAATACATGTGAAAGCAAAGATGACTATATGGAATTTCATAGTGCATATATAAGTGAAGCAATGATGTGCGAAAGGATAAATGACATAAGGAGAGGCGCGGCGAATCATCGTGGTAAAGGATTTTAACCCCTTCACTTAGAGGACCTTTAATCCCACTTACTAAGCCCATACGCAAACAACACAATACATATAAAAATTAAAGACTATGATATCAGACTTCGTGTATCCGATTGAACATGTCTCACATCCAATCGAATATACCTCATACGGCGCGACAAAGCATCGTGGCAAAGGCTTTTAATCCCTCAACATAGAGAACCTTTGATTCCACTTACTAAGCCTATATGCAATTGACATAATACATATATAAGAAATAAAGACAATGATATCGGACTTCGTGTATCCGATTGAATATATGTAACATCCAATCGAATATTTATCATCCGGCGTGGCAAAGCCTCGTGGTAAAGGATTTTAACCCTTTCACTTAGAGGACCTTAATCCCACTTACTAAGTCCATGCGCTAATAACATAATGCATATATAAGAAGTAAAGACAATGATATCGGACTTCGTGTATCCGATTGTATATATATCACATCCAATCGAATATTCATCATCCGGCACGGCAAAGCCTCGTGGTAAAGGATTTTAACCCCTTCACTTAGAGGACCTTAAATCCCACTTACTAAGCCCATGTGCTAATAACATAATGCATATAAAGGAACAAGGACAACAATATCGGACTTTGTATACCCGATTGAACACATCTTACATTCAACCGAATATACATCGACTGGCGCGGCAAAGCATCGTGGTAAAGGATTTTAACCCCTCAAAATAGAGGACTTTCAGTCCCACTTACTAAGCTCATGCGCTCGATCACATCATTACACAAACAAATAGTATACAGAAATTAATAACGAATAATAAACACATCAAAACAACATAAAATAAAATATGTGCCATTTACTCAAGTGGTACGTGGAGTTGTATCCCGAGTACAGATCATACTACCGTCCATTCGGAATCGGCTATGAAATTTACGTCCGGGTTTCCATCCTATATATCACAAGAGGCGAAACATTTTCCATTTTATCAAGGGCCACAACACACATCATATTCATAATACTCATGCAAATAAAATTCAATAATCAATAAAAATACGAAAGAAAATAGATGTGAAAGGTATCCTCAGGTCTAACCTTTTTCGTCGGCTCTCGGACTCACGTTTCACGGAGATCGGAAGGGGAAAAACTCCACAACTTTTCTGGTTCACTGGTTTGCTTTTCCCCTCGCTGTTTCGCTGCTCAAGCAACTGTTTTGACTCCATTTTATCACCGATTTACTGCTGTATTATGCTCGCTGTTTCGGTGCGTTTAGGCTACTATTTTTGCTTTTTCGGACAGCTATTTTTTGTATTTTTAGGCTGCTTTTTGAGGTTATTTTACTGTTGTTTTGGTGTGTTTTATTACTGTTTTAAGGTGATGTTGGGCTGCTGTTTGCGTGTTTCAGGGCTGCTGTTTTTAGGGCGTTTTTGCTGCTATTTAGGGGCGTGTTTACTGCTATTTTTGGGTTGAAAGATACGGCAAAGAGCAGTGTATTTGGTGATGTTTTCGTGAATGGGGAATGGGGAATGGGGGTGATTCACGGCTATGGAGGGAAGAGATGAAGAGAAATTTTTTTGTGTTGTTTCTTGACTTGGGCGTGAGAGTGCTAGGGTATATGGGCGTGTGTTTCAATTGTCTGAAGGGGGGGATGGCTTGGTTTTGGGTTGTTTATATAGAGAATGGCTAGGGTTTCCCCTTGTCTCACAAGGAATGGATTGGATTTGGTGTCAAACAAGGAAAGGATTTGATTGATTGAGGGGACAAAATTTTGCTAATTAGGAAGGTTGTATATTTGATTTGTTTTATTTAGGCATGATATTTGTTAAGTTAGGCATATAATATTTTTGTTTAGGAAATTAGGATTTGTGATTTATCTTAATTAGGTATGATTTTATTTAATGTTTTGTTTAATTTGGTAAATGGTTTAATTATTTTATTTAATTTAATTACATTATCTAATGAATATTTAATTTAATATTTGATTTAATTTGGATGTAATTTAGGGCTACATGGGCATAGGCTTGGTGATGGTGGGCGTGGGCTTGGTGATGGTGGGTTAGGTTTTGTGTTAGCTTGGTGAGTGGGCTTGATGTGTGTGGGCTAAATGTGTGTGGGCTAGATGTATGTGGGCCAAGGTTAGGTGTTTTGCGAGGGGTTTTAGGCCGAACATAATTTTTAAAACGAAAATCCAACAAGTAACCCGAAGCTAAACTAGCGAACTTAATCCGACTATGAGTCAATTCTTGACTCCTCCCTTCCGACATCCGTTTCCCCCGCGGTTTCCGTAACTTAAAAGGTAGTTGTCTCCAAATGAGACTCCTCATCGGGTTTCACATGCAAAAATACAATGCCTACAGTCGCCCCCACTTTGATGGGACTTGTGCAGTGTGTGACTTTGAACAATCCTATCAAAGTTATGCAATGCATTTTCACTTACCTGGCTCGCCTGTTGCCTCGAGTTGAGTTGATGCTGCAACGGACCTCGATCTTGGGACGCATCCCAATACCATTGACCAAATGTGGGCCTTGACCCTGGGACGTATCCCCAAAACTATCGCTGCAGGAGGCCAACAACCTTGGGACGCATCCCCAAAACTATCGCTACAGGGGGCCAACAACCTTGGGACGCATCCCGATAACTGCAACCGACAACGGGGACCTCGACCCTGGGATGCATCCCGATAACATTGCCAATGTGGGTCACGACCTTGGGACGCATCCCGAAACTGCCGGTGATATGGGTTACAACCCTGGGACGCATCCTCAAAATTACTGATGTGGGCCTCGCCCCCTGGGACTCATCCCCAAAACTGCTGATGTGGGCCTCGCCCCCTGAGACTCATCCCCAAAACTAAAACTGTACTGACGTCGCTTTTGATTGGCTCATCTTTGCCGCTTTCTCTTTTATTGTTCGGACCTGTGAACACAAAAACAAACAAACACGAAGAGAATACAAGGTATGTTACGTGTATGCATGCATGAATGATTTCCTTATTCCGTTGGGTTAGGTCTTCTGCCAGCTCCCTTGGTGACTGCTCGGTCTTTTCTCCCTCAGGCAAAATATTACTTCAATCTGTCAACATTGATCAGCTCGGTGAACTCATTCCCTTCCAAGTCTGACAGTCTCACTGTTCCATTTCCCATTACTTTCTGCACTATGTAAGGTCATTCCTAGTTAGGTCTAAACTTTCCCCTCGGATCTGTCATCGACGGCCTTGACTGTTTAAGTATCAAATCACCCTTTTTGATCTTAGTAGGGCGCACCTTCTTGTTGAATGCTCGGGTTAATCTCTTCTGATACAACTGTATGTGATGTAACGACCTAATTCTCTTCTCATCTAATAGTGCTAACTGGTCAAACCTCTGTGCGGCCCATTCTGATTCCGGTAACTCTGTCTCTGCTAATACCCTCATAGACTGTATTTCCACTTACACTTGCAGTACTGCTTCCATTTCATAAACTAAAGAGTAAGGTGTGGCCCTTGTCGCTGTTCTCATTGATGTTCTGTACCCCCACTAGGCATACGGAAATTTATCGGCCCAGTCTCTGTAGTTATCTGTCATCTTGGCTAACATTCTTTTATGGTCTTGTTGGCTGCCTCAACTGCTTCATTTGCCTGCGGTCTGTACGGTGATGACTTGTGATGGCCTATCTCGTATTTCTGTAGCATTGCCTTCGTCTCTCCTTGAAACTGAACACCGTTGTCCGTCACTATATGATGCGGTATACCGTACCGACATATGAGATTCCGAGCTATAAACTTTGCCATCTTCTTTACTGTAACATTACGGAATGACTCGGCTTCCACCCACTTTGAGAAGTAATCTATTGCCACTACTATGAAGCGATGCTCATTCGATCCATTCGGTCGAATCTCTCTGATCATATCAATTTCCCATGCTGAGAAAGGCCACTGTTCTGACAACCAGTGCAACTCTGTGTGCGGCAAATGATTCAAATTACCGTGTGCTTGACAATCATGAAGTGCTTTACCATCTTCTCGCAGTCTGTCTCCATGGTTGACCAGTAAAAACCTTGTCTCACTATCTTGCGAGACAGATTCAACCCGTTCATGTGCGGATCACATACCCCGGCGTGTACTTCTTCCATTACCTGCTGAGCCTCTTCATTTCTCAAACATTTCAACTGAATACAGTTTGCTTGCCTCTTGTACAGTTCCCCTTTCAAAATCATATACTGGGAAGCTAACTTCTGAATGGCTACTTTATCTTTTTTGCCTGCTTCCTTCGAAGGTCATTGCCTCATAATCTAACAACTCCTCATATTTACCCCTCATCTTGCGGGTAACTGTTTCAACCTGATCTCGGAGTTTCTGAAATTCTGCCAGAGACCCCATCATTCTACCCATTGCATATTCTACCATGTCATCATCAAAAACGGGAATATCCTCCCCTAACCCATTCAGAGGCTCCTCACGCCTCACATTCTCAGAATCTCCCCCAGTACGGGGCACATATATACCAGCCACAATAGTAGTCAAGGCTTGCAACTGTTCAATAATTTTGGCAAGACTGTTTTCCAACTGATCTATCCGGGATGCCTCATTATCGAATGTACTCATATCTGTTACCGGTCTTTTAGTGAGTCTTCCCTCTACCCTAACCCAATGGGAATCTGTGATGTCTTTTTCAGACAGAGAGGGTGTCAACAAGATATATGTATGCATGAGATGAATAAGATGCATGCGGTACAAAGAAGATATCAATTCATTAATATTTTCACACAAATCGGCCCATCATCATTTTAGAAGCTTTTGGGCTAACTGTCATAGAAGTGAACTCGGCACAGTTTAAATGGCCCAACAAGTTCACGTCTCATGGCAAGAAGTCCAACCGTATCCAAATGATAATTTTCCTAAACACAAACATATAATGGCCCATTGGCGTTTCAGAAATTTTTGGCCCAATCATTATAAGATACGTTCTTGTCCCAGTTTAAATGGCCCAACAAGCCCATACCTCGTGCCAAATTGTCCAAATGGATCCAAACGACAACGTTCCCAAACACAAACATAAAAGGACAATACATAACTATGGTTTATGTGTGGATTTATCGGAGTGTAGAAAAAGACTCTCGTTGACGAAGGATTACCCACAACTAGGACTCCCCACTCAAGGGTTTAAGCGACCAAGTGCGTGCACCTTTTTTATACCTTTCGGTACGTGCCAACAAATTATGGTGTATGACTAACTATCGAATGAATTTCCCGTTGTAGATTCCCCAGAGGGAGGGTGGAGCGAGGATCTCTTAAGTACCCAAACCTCTTAGGCTCTTATCGCTTGGTGTCAGGAATAAACAACGAGTCCTCCAAACTAGTCTGTCATAACAAGCTACAAGTAATGATTATCTCGGTGCCTTCACAGCTTTTCCTTATGAAAAGATAGTGAATGAAGGAAGACATCGAACCATCACCTAGCCTTAACAATGCCTTTGATTACACCATTTTCAACCCACTACAGGAACAGTTAACTAAAAACACAAATCATAATATTACAAGACATTATTTCGGGGCCGATTCTCTATCCCCAGTGGATTCGCCAGACTGTGGTGGGACACATGAAGCTGGGCGACACATGCTATTCTAGGCTCGCGGCCTAGTTGGGAGTACGGAGTAGCCCACGGGGACTAAACCAGAAAATAATGGAGTCGCCCCCTGGTATGAACCGGGAAAATGATTTAAGGCCGCACTCACCCCTCGCAAGGGAAGACCTCAAATCGTTGGGGTCGGAATGGTCCCTTACTTATGCCACTTGTAATAAAATGATTTGTGCAATAGTTTAATCGAGTCTAGAACCATACATTCCAAATTTGCATACGTAAAGGTAAATTGAAATACGGCAAACATGCTACATCATAAGGACATTACATTCATGGATACGAAAACGCAAGAGAACAATAATCATACAAACATGCATAAAATTGAATCAGAATAATGGCAAGCGCATACTTTCACAAACACATTGCATTGATAATCATGGAAGCGCAAACAAGCAAGAATTATACGATCATGCATATTAAAGAGAGGCAATCAAGCACATGATGTAAAAAGATAGCTAAAGAGGCAATTAGGCATTAAAGTAAGCATGCTATGGTGTGATGTGAGAGAAGATAACTAATATTGACACAAACACACACGTGGGCACTTCTCAAGTGGTACGTGGAATTGTATCCCAAGTACAGATCGTACTACCGTCCATTCAGGAATCGACTATGGAATTTACGTCTAGGTTTCCATCTGATATACCACGAGAGATAATACCCGAATACTATCATAACATGGATACATAAATGATAATATATCAAGCTAAGACATGAGTAAATGACGCAATCAATGGAACAAAGGCGCGACGAATACCGTGGTAAAGGTAGCCTTTTAGGCTTTTCTTCCCCCAAATGGAGAACCTTTCATCCAACATAATAAGCCCATGCGCTTTTCATTAAAATACATGTGAAAGCAAAGATGACTATATGGAACTTCATAGTGCATATATAAGTGAAGCAATGATGTGCGAAAGGATAAATGACATAAGGAGAGGTGCGACGAAGCATCGTGGTAAATGATTTTAACCCCTTCACTTAGAGGACCTTTATCCCACTTACTAAGCCCATACGCAAACAACATAATACATATAAAAATTAAAGACAATGATATCGGACTTCGTGTATCCGATTGAACATGTCTCACATCCAATCGAATATACCTCATCCGGTGCGACAAAGCATCGTGGAAAAGGCTTTTAATCCCTCAACATAGAGAACCTTTGATTCCATTTACTAAGCCCATGCGCAATTGACATAATGCATATATAAGAAGTAAAGACAATGATATCGGACTTCGTGTATCCGATTGAATATATGTCACATCCAATCGAATATTCATCATCCGGCGCGGCAAAGCCTCGTGGTAAAGGATTTTAACCTCGTCACTTAGAGGACCTTTAATCCCACTTACTAAGCCCATACACTAATAACATAATGCAATAAAAAGAAACAAAGACAACAATATCGGACTTTGTATACCCAATTGAACACATCTTACATTCAACCGAATATACATCGACCGGTGTGGCAAAGCATCGTGGTAAAGGATTTTGACCCCTCAAAATAGAGGACCTTCAGTCCCACTTACTAAGCCCATGCGCTCGATCATATCATTACACAAACAAATAGTATACAGAAATTAAATAACGAATAATAAACAAATCAAAACAACATAAAACAAAAATATGTACAGTTTACTCAATTGGTACGTGGAGTTGTATCCCGAGTACAGATCATACCACCATCCATTCGGAATCGGCTATGAAATTTACGTCCGGGTTTCCATCCTATGTACCACAAGAGGTGACACATTTTCCATTTTAATCAAGGGCCACAACACACATCATATTCATAATACTCATGCAAATAAAATTCAATAATCAATAAAAATACGAAAGAAAATATATGTGAAAGGTACCCTCAGGTCTAACCTTTTTCGTCGACTCTCGGACTCGTGTTTCACGGAGATCGAAAGGGGAAAAACTCCATAACTTTTCTGGTTCACTGGTTTGCTTTTTCCCTCGCTGTTTCGCTGCTCAAGCTACTGTTTTGACTCCATTTTATCACCGTTTTACTGCTGTATTCTGCTCGCTGTTTTGGTGCGTTTAGGCTACTATTTTTGCGTTTTCGGACTGCTGTTTTTTGCATTTTTGGGCTACTGTTTTGAGGTTATTTTACTGTTGTTTTGGGCTTGTTTTACTACTGTTTTAGGTGATGTTGGGCTACTGTTTGCGTGTTTCAGGGCTACTGTTTTTGGGGCGTGTTTCAGGGCTGCTGTTTTTGGGGCGTGTTTGCTGCTGTTTTTGGTTGAAAGATGCGGCAAAGGGCAGTGTATTTGGTGATGTTTTCGTGAATGGGGAATGAGGGTGATTCACAGCTATGGAGGGAAGAGATGAAGAGAAATTTTTTTGTGTTGTTTCTTGACTTGGGTGTGAGAGTGCTAGGGTATATGGGCATGTGTTTCAATTGTCTAAAGGGGGGATGGCTTGGTTTTGGGTTGTTTATATAGAGAATGGCTAGGGTTTCCCCTTGTCTCACAAGGAATGGATTGGATTTGGTGTCAAGCAAGGAAAGGATTTGATTGATTGGGGGGACAAAACTTTGCTAATTAGGAAGGTTGTATATTTGATTTTTTTGTTTAGGTATGATAGTTGTTAAGTTAGGCATATAATATTTTTGTTTAGGAAATTAGGATTTGTGATTTACCTTAATTAGGTATCATTTTGTTTAATGTTTTGTTTAATTTGGTAAATGGTTTAATTATTTTATTTAATTTAATTACATTATCTAATTAATATTTAATTTAATATTTGATTCAATTTGGATGTAATTTAGGGCTACATGGGCGTGGGCTTGGTGATGGTGGGCGTGGGCTTGGTGATGGTGGGTTAGGTTTTGTGTTAGCTTGGTAAGTGGGCTTGATGTGTGTGGGCTAAATATGTGTGGGCTAGATGTGTGTGGGCCAAGGTTAGGTGTTTTGCGGGGGGTTTTGGGCCGAGCATATTTTTTAAAACGTAAATCCAACAAGTAATCGAAGCTAAACTAGCGAACTTAATCCGACTATAAGTCAGTTCTTGACTCATCCCTTCCGACATCCATTTCCAGCGGTTTTCGCAACTTAAAAGGTAGTTGTCTCCAAATGAGACTCCTCATCGGGTTTCACATGCAAAAATGCAATGCCTACATCTAGAAGAGGCATACTCAGAACCTGTTAAAGCCCCAGATGACCAAAATCAAAGCGTAAACGATTTTCTCAAGCATTAGCGATGCAAGTCTCAGGTTTAGACCAAATACACCTACCCTGATTCGGATTCTCATAGACACATAGTTATACTACTAATGGGATTCTGAGGGGTCTATCCAGAGCGAAGCTGTTCCCGTACCATCGGCAAATAGAACCTCCTATAACACTTGCATAAGTATCCCATATATTATATGAGAGCTATGCCGTTAAGCTTCTATAATGCGCACAAATACAATACTAGTCTATTCCGCATTATCAATATCCAGTCTCGATAATACTACGACTAGGGATATTTAATGATTAAACATTCATGGATTGATAGTGTCTCATATCTTATTAATCTGGAACTAATTATACGGACTTTTATCATTTATATATCAAAGTAATCTAATTATAAAATGATAAAATAACAATTTCCTTTGTCACATAGTTAATTTATACAAAAACCACAATATCTTTTACAAATAGTGATGTTATGGGGCATAATTGTCAAACAATCTCCCGTTTGGCTCATAGCCAATCACTCAAGTGTCTAACACCTGACCTATGTACATGCCGCTCAAACTTTTGCTGAGAAATAGCTTTTGTCAGCGGATCTGTAATATTGTCATCTGAAGTGATCTTTTCGATCTTCATATCGCCACGATGAATGATCTCACGAATCAGATGGAAACATCAAAGTATATGCTTGGATCGTTGATGAGACGGTGGTTCCTTAGCCTGCGCTATAGCCCCATTATTGTCACAATATAAAAGAACGGGTTCAGCTACTAACGGTACTACACCTAATCCAATTAGGAATTTACGGATCCAAACTGCCTATTTTGCTGCTTCAGCTGCAGCAATATATTCAAGTTCTTTAGTTGAATAGGAAACAGTCTCTTGCTTGGAAGATTTCCAGCTCACTGATCTGTTGTTCAAATAAAATATGTACCCGGATTGCGACTTAGAGTCTTCTTTATCAGTTTAGAAACTTGCATCGGTGAACCCAGTCACCTCAAGTTCTCCGTCTCCATAGACTAAAAAAGCATCATTAGTTCGTCTAAGATACTTAAGGATGTTCTTAACCGTAACCTAGTGACCATCACCTGAATCGGTCTGATAGCGACTGCTAGGGCTGTTCACGGGTCGGGTTTTTATTTTTTTTCAAGACCCGATCGGGTCGGGTCATTCGGATCAAATGACCCGAAACTTGAAATTTCATAATGTGACCCGCGCGGGTCGGGTTGCAACGGATCGGGTCAAAAAATTGCGGATCGGGTCGGGTCAACATAATATGCAGTAAATATAATATATATATTTTTAATGTTACAAATTTGACTAGATGAGTCCGTAGTTGCAATGGCAAAGAAACTCACAACTTTCCAGGAGACCCTGGTTCGATTATGGGCACCTTCAATTTGAAGTTTCTTTTTTTTTTTTTCTATACAAAAAGAAAGAAAAAATGAAGTAACAATGGTGAGTTTCGAACCTGAGACTCCTTGCATATAAATCACGCACTTGACCAATTCAGCTACACATTTCACTTGTGATATTTATCATTAAAAATATATATTATAATTAAAATATTATTTACATCGGATCGGGTCAGAACCGAGTTTTCTCAACTGAACCCGTGACCCGACCCGAAATATCGGGTCAGGTCAAAATGACCCGAAATTTAATTTTTAAAAAACAAGAACCCGACCGGGTCGGGTCGGGTTGGTCCGGGTCGGGTCGCGGGTCGACCCGACCTTATGAACACCCCTAGCAACTGCACATGCTCAAAATATATTAGACATCAGGTCACGTACATATCATGACATACATGATCGATCTGACTGCAGAAGCGACTCATGTTGTCTCTCTCATCTTGAGTTTTAGGACACATGGCCTTAGATAGAGCGACGCCATGTGACACTGGCAACAATCCTCTCTTAGACTGATCCATGTTGAATCTCTTCAACACTTTGTCAATATACGAGCTTTGAGAGAGTCCAAGCAGTTTTCTAGATCTATCCCGATAGATCCTTATTTCCATAATAAAGGCTGCTGCTCCTAGATCTTTCATGGAGAATTTTAATGAAAGCCAAGCTTTCACCAATTGTAACATGGGAATGTCATTGCCAATAAGCAATACATCATCAACGTAAAAGACAATGAATGTAAGTGCGCTCTCACTAACCTTCTTATATACACAAGGATCATCTTCGTTTTAAATGAAATCATATTCTTTTATGATCTCATCAAAATGTTGGTTCCAAGAATGCGATGCTTGCTTCAATCCATAAATGGATCGATTTAACTTGCAAACCTTATTTTCATGTTTTGGTACGACAAAACCATCAAGCTGTTACATATAAATATCCTCCAAAATGTTTCTGTTAAGGAAAGCGGTTTTGATGTCCATTTGCCATATTTCATAATCGAAATATGCAGCAATTCCAAGCATTATCCGAATGGATTTAATCATGGCAACAGGTGAAAAAGTTTTGTCGTAGTCGACACCATGTCGATGACGATACCCTTTTACTACAAGCCTAGCTTTGTACGTTTGTATGTTGACATCCTTGTCAGTCTTCTTCTTGAAGAATCATTTACAACCAATAGGTTTTCTCCTTCTGGTGCATCAACCAGTCCCCAGACTTCGTTGGTATACATGGAATCCATTTCGGACTTCATGCCATCTTTGTTGGACAGTTATGACCCATAGCGTCACTATTTGTACAGATCATGGTGTTGTTGTACAAATTAACTATGTGACAAAGGAGATTGATCTCTTATCATTTGTGATTAGATCACCTAGATGTATAAATGATAGGAGGTCCATATGATTAGTTCCTGGATTGAGATGACATAAGACAGTATCAGTCCACGAAGGATTAATCATTAAATATCCATAGTCAGAGTATTATCGAGATTGGACTTCGATAAATGCGTAAAAGACTAGTATTACACTTGTGCGTGTTATGTGAGATCATAACAGCATAGTTCTCATATATTGGGTATTGGATACTCATGCAAGTGTAATAGGAGGTTGTGTTTTACCGATGGTACGGAAAACAGCTTTGCTCTAGATAGACCCCTTCGGAATTCCATTGGTAGTATGACTATGTGTCTATGGAAGTCCGACATCAGGGTAGGTGTATTTGGTCTTAACCTGAGACTTGCACCGCTAAAACTTGCGACAATCAATATGCTTTGGTTTTGGTCATCCAGGGCTTTAACCGGTTCTGTGTACGTGACCGGCGTAAACACACACGTATAACGCAAGCGCACGTATCGTTCAAGTAGTATAAAAATATCGATCCCACGAGGACTTAATTCCTATTGTTGTTATTAATCGTTGATACTATTTATTTACAGATATCTAATTATAGGGAGAAGAGAATTAATTGCTTGAATGATTTGATTTGTAGTTTTGCTAAATAAATAAATAAAAAGACAAAAGAAAATACTAAGTAAAATAAAAGACTCAAAGATCTAGGGTTGTGAATCTTTCTAATATCTTTAAAAAGATGAAGTGATTATTTTATGTTTGTGTAATAAATCAGTTTACTAACCTGGAACACAAATTTATGCGAAAGTATTTGTCGATGGTCAGACACAGATACCCAGTTTAATCCAATTGAATCATATATCTATGTCAATTAAATTACCTGAATTCATTAAGTTTAAGTTCCAATTATGGTTACACCCGCCCGACAGGTATATTCCTATCCTGTAAGGAAATCTATAAAGGGTTATCTATCCTCAAAGAAGATCGTGGGTTATTAAGTCAAAGGTTAAAACCTAAAATCCCTATGTCTAGTTCATTTTAGATTTACCACATCAATCTTATTGGTGATCAAACAACAAGAAGCATTTAAGACTTAATGAGTAAACCTTTAAATTACTCAAATTATAAAATAACCTCTTATAAACCGGTGATATTAGATTTCATCACAACCTAGAAAACTAACTTAGTTATAACACATAGTTATGACAAGTAAAAAAGAAACATAAAAATTACTAAAAAGTAAATGCAGAAAAATAAATAAAATGCTAAGGTAAAAGGAATTAACTTCTACTATTTACTATTTAGATATCTCCCATAAAATAGTAATATATATACTTGTGATATTTTAAACCAACCGTCCAAAATGGCGGTATCCTGATTAAGTCAAATTCAAATATACCAGCCATAAGGCGGAACAGAAATATAAACTTAAACCAACCGTCCAGTATGACGGTATCCTCATTAAGTCAGGTTAACTAGATTAAATTGAATAACCAACCGTCCGGAAATGGCGGTATCCTTTATTAATTCAGATTTTAAATAGTTTATATATATATTTTAAGGGAGATTAATCTAAATAGCAAAAGTAAAAGTATTACCTTATTACCTTAGCATGGAGAAGTCACCCCCTCATGGATGAATTAAAACTACTATTTATAGAAGAGAATTACTACTACAAATGTAAATAAAACTGAATAAAAGAAACTAAAGAAGAGAACTCTCAATTTATTTATAAGGATTTCAGAGGAAAAAGTACATTGAAACTAAGAAATTCAAAATCTATTTATAGGAAAAAAAACTAATTTTTTATTATTATTTTTCTGATTTTTTTATTATTATATTTTATTATTATTTTTTTGGATCGTTGAATTGTCGACACGTGGCATGGTGGCTAACAAATTTGGATCGCTGAATTTTTGACACGTGGCATGCGGTGCAATTACCAAAATACCCTCGGTGTCAGGACGCCCAAAATTACCAAAATACCATTTTTGCCAAATTTCACATTTTTGCTCCAAATCACCTCCAGAATGTCCTGAAACTTTATTTCGGTGTCGGGAAAATTACCAAAATACCCTTTGTGTCGGGATGCCCAAAATTACCAAAATACCTTTTTTGCCAAATTTCACAGTTTTGCTTCAAATCACCTCCAGAATGTCCTGAAACTTTATTTATCTACAAAATAACACAAAACACATCAAAATATTCACAAAACTCAAGAAACTATACAAAATATTAAGTTAAATGAGTGGGAAATAGTGATAGTTTTACCACTCATCAGTACGCCTCTGCTACGTATATTGAGAATCGTAGTGTATTGGGTGTGATGTCAAGACGGAAGTATCACTCCAGTCATAGTGGAGATGATGTCACGTAGGATACGGTATTAGTACTCTTAAATGCTGCAGCTATCGGGATATTATGACTAGGTCATGTATATCCGATTATAGAGACTAGTTACCAGACATCCGAGATGTGCTTCGTATGGGGAAGACACAATTCCAGCCCCAGGCCTAGCATGTGACATCCGATACTGGATCGACATACACGATACTGCGTATACTACGCCTGATATAGATCGCTTATTCCTGTAAGCATGTTTCCGGAGAATTGGGTAGGCATGGCGCTTTGCTAGAAGCCAACCTTGTCTTGTAAATCGGTAAAACGTAGTACTTGGTACGTTCGTGTTCGGATAGTCCGACGACCGTATTTACTGCCAATATATCTGAGGATCTCATGAGTCGCTTCCTGAAGATTCACCGATGACGTATGACTCATATTTTATTAATTTGGGATTAATTTGATGAGAGAGAAAATTAATCTGGGATTAATTACAGAGATATTTTATCTAGGATAAAATATCATTTAACGAGAGAGAACGATTAATTTGGAATTAATCGATAAATTAATATATTATATTAAACGAAATTAGATTTCGTCACGGAATTAAAATTAGATTTCAATTCGGGTGAACGAATTAATTTAGAATTAATTCATTAGTGACGTGAATAGTAATTATGCTTGGCATGATTATTTAATTAAATTAGATTTAATTACATCGCAACGAAAAAATTGTTAATTTGGAATTAACGAACCCGAGTCCGAGAGTGTTTGCGAGCGCACTCGCATTTCAAATCAAGTGCGGCACGCAAGTCACATCAAGCATCAAATCATTAGTCGCATCAAGCGTCAAATCGCTAGTCACTTCAAGCGTCAAATCACTTGTCACTTTCAGTGATGTGACTTGACAAGTGATTGATTGAGTGATGTGACTTGATGTAGTGGTTGGAAAAAGCTTTAATCATTGACTTTTTGAAAGCAAATGTATTATATTTTATTTGATTTTTTGAAAATCAATTAAGTGTATATGATACACTTTCTCCTTACCAACCAATAAAAAATACACAACAAACTCTCTCTTCTCTTTTTTCTTCTCACCATTCACGCCCAAAGTAGGCTGTTCTTGAGCTTCTGGTTTGCTCACTGCTGTGAGCAGTAAGAGAAGAAATGAAATGATTTTGTTACAAAATCAAAGTGCTAGCACACTCCGGAGTCGTCCATATGTGATAGAGAAACCCACCGTGTGCATGGAATGATTAAACAAGGAAGCTTGGAGCTTGATTCACCCATCCATGGCCGAATTTGGAGACCCAAAAACTGCTCACTGCCATGACCATGATGGAGGGAGAAAATAATTTTTATTCCTCAATGCATCGTCTCTACCGATCGATGTAAGTATTCCGTAACTCCTTCGATGTATTCGCATGATGTTTCATTACTTTATTCAATCATCGGGACTTAGATTATTCCCAACAATGGTATCAGAGCTTCTAAAAGCATGAAACTTGATTTAGGGCTTAAAATTGGGTAAATTAATTTTGAGCATGAAATAATGAAATTGGATGATTTAGTATGCCTAAATGTGGTTGAATTGAAGATTGATTGGATCAATTTCATGAAATTATGATTGGATCATTTTTGCCTAAATTGTTAGGCTTGGCTGAGAGGTATATGCCCTAAATGGCCTTGGAAATTTTTGTTTTTGATTCATTGGATGAGTTGGAAACGATTGAGAATATTGATTTAGTATTTGATTGGATCGAATTCGGAATTGATTTGAAAAACCCTAGATGGCCGAGACTTGAAGCATGCGAAAATGGGTTTGATTTTTGATGAAATGTGTTGGACATGTTTTGTTGTTGATCAGCATGATTAATTAGGCTAATTGATGTTTTAGAAATGTTAATTGGTAATTAATTATGTAATGTACTTTGTTTAATTAAATTATGAAATTGGATTTTTATGGTTTAATTAAATTGGGCTTAAAATTTGATTTGGGCTTGTTATGTTGTTATTGGGCTTATTGGGCTTGGTTGTACTAAGTTAGATTTAGGCAAATTGGTTGGATCCAATTGGGCCCAAAACTGTTTCCATAAAGCCCAAATACGACTAATGGACTGATTACGCCCAAATATGACTCGCGGTTATCGCAGTATAGCTGGGGTGTCGATTCCTCAGAGAGATGGTTACAATAGAACTAATTCACTTAAACAAAAACGTTCAGCAATAACTAAATCGAAGACAAGATTGAATTGCGATGTAAATTAAAAAGTACGAAAATTTAAAAGGTTTTTATCAATGGAGAGAAATAGCAAAACGTCCGGGTCCCCTCTTGTACCTATTACTTTATTCGTTATTGATTCGTTTTATTACACAATTGAGGATTTCACGTCCCAAACCCACAATCGAAAGATATTCAATTCTACTCAAATTAAAGTTCTAAGGTAATTATTATTTTATCTTCTCTACGTTCACAACTCACAAGGTTATCGTTACAACCTATCCAACGACGACAATATACCCTCGGGCAATATTACAGCAAAGGATGAACTCGCAAAACAACCTTAAACAATCTTTACCAATTTTACCAACAACACATAGAAAAAGCGTGACTGAATCTATATGCCAATTAATAAAATATAGTTTTCAAATTAAAATACTCAAAAGAATAACGAGAAGAATAAGATAATAATTATATTAAACAATCAAAATCATCCACGAATCAAAAAATAAAAGAATAGGGTACAAGAGTTCGCCCTTAGCTTCGCTTAGGAGATTAGTTCCGCATGCCGAAGTAAGAAATAATGGTGATGGGATGGAGAAACATCACGTAGTTTATCATCAATGCTCCCTGGTTGCTCTCGGCCACTGCTCTTTCTTTGCGCTGAATTGCTCTCGGCCTGCTCTCTCTTGCTCTCTCTTTGCGCTGAATTGCTCTCCGCTATTTTATGCGCAGCCACTGCTATTTATTGTATTTTTGCATGCGCACACTTCAGCTCTCGATTAGGGTTTTTAATTGCGCATTCTCTTTTCTTGTTTATTTAATGTTCCGCCTCACTCCTCTCGGCGGCTTCTTATTTGTATCTCATTCACGTAGCCTCCCTTTGTTAGCATGCCAAACAGCCACGTTGAACCACGTCACCATTATTTCACGTTGAAGCTTCCTATTTATTTGTTGTTTCATGCTCAGCTTCCTTCTTTCCTTTTATGAGTGGCCCACTTAGTTTAGTCCAAGCTTGTGGCTTTATAAATCTTGTTCTTCTTTTCACGTGAAGCCTTTTTACAGTAAGGGCACACGTAAACTTCTTTCCAAAATCAAAGTTTTTTTTGTCTTTCTCTAATTCTTTATTCTTTTACTTGGTTTGGATTTCTCTTTTTAATTCCTACAATAATAAATAGAGAAATTATTAAATTAATCTAAATAATAGATATTATCAAAATTAACATAATAATAGAAATTATATAATAAAATATGAAATATATTGCTAAATAATGAACAATAAACCCGAATAAGTGATATTTCAAAGTACATTTTCATGCACTTATCACAACCTCCAACCAGCTTATTGCTAGTCCCTAGCAATTCAAGCGCAAAAATAAAATAACAACTAAATAAATAAAACTACCTAAGCCACTTTCGTAGGGATCACGATTGCATTTAGCGTATGCAACAAGTCTTTAAACCCCTAGGTGTCCCTAGTGGACGAGTTATAGTCTCGTGAGGGCTTACAGCGACGACACCCACAAACGTCATTCAAAACACAAAATCATGCAAAAATCAAATAGTCCCAATAGTTCACATAATTTTGTCCTCAGAGAATGCATAGTAATGAAACAGAGAACCTTCAAAGTACTCAACGTAACTCAAATCTAAGTCTTTGAATAAATCATCTAAGTTAGATTCAGAGTGTGTGTGTGCTAAGGTTCATTCACAGCTTTATTCCTAGGTAAGCCAACTCAATGATTTCGTTTAAAAATCGGGATCGATGGGTCAAACCAACCTAGATATCTCAATTAAGCTCTGTAATTGCTTTTCTGTGCTCAATATGGTATGATTTCTCTTTTTTTCTTTGTCTCCCTTTTCATTTTCTTCGTTTTGAATTTTTCTTTTCTTTCTCAATTTTTTTTTTCAACACACCTACCCTTTAAGGTAGCATTTCTCCTCATGGTGGTCCTAATACTCGCCCATGGGTAGCTTCACGCTTATCGGTTATAGGTGGTTTATTTTCTTTCTTTCGAGACATTTCTTTTATTTCAACCCTTCCATACGTCATAACACAAGCAAATCAGGATAGACATCTTAAGCAAACGGTCATTCATCGACATGCAATTTCTTCAACTAGTCATATTGTCAACTACTCGGGCTTTCACTGCTAAAAACCCATAATTAAGTGCTTACGAGTCTAACATAGATAAACTACTCAAATCATCAGATAAAAGTACATTAAAGGACTTATCGTTTCTAAGATTTCATCCTAACACAAACAATATCATCATAGGAACTATGTTTAACTATCAGTGACTAAAAAAAAACAATAAATATTTTTTTTGTTTTTTGTTTTAAATAAATAAAACAAAACAATACGGAAAAGACAATACGAATAAGACATATCCATCCAGGTGAAACACATGATAATACCACCACCCCTAACCTAAATAAAACATTGTCCTCAATGTAACAACCGAGAAGGTAAATACAAGGA